>NIVC01003880.1:0-72048 GCA_002269645.1 Macrostomum lignano
TTGTTGTTTGGGTTGTAGCTGTAGTTGGTGTTGTAGTTGTAGTTGTAGCTGTCGACTGAATCCTTCGGGAACTTATGTCAATAAAACTCTCTTATTTGAAGTAAATTCTTATAGAATGAACCACGTTAATACGGAGACTCTCTATAGCTTTCAGCGATCACACAAGTTGTAGCTGTGTGACTACATCATGCAATGGGTCGGTATGGGACAGTGTCAGGCTTTTGGGCTCCTCCCAACTGCCGGAATGCAGATTCCAGAAGTTCGCAATCTGCACATGGGAATGCACGGTTGAGAAGGATCTCGAGCATGCAGTCTCGCATCTGTGGGATCTCGAGCATGTGAGCATGCAGTCTCCTATCTGTCGGATCTCGAGCATGCAGTCTCCCATCTGTCAGATCTCGAGCATGCAGTCTCCCATCTGTCGGATCTCGAGCATGCAGTCTCCTATCTGTCGGATCTCGAGCATGCAGTCTCCCATCTGTCAGATCTCGAGCATGCAGTCTCCCATCTGTCGGATCTCGAGCATGCAGTCTCCCATCTGTCGGATCTCGAGCATGCAGTCTCCCATCTGTCGGATCTCGAGCATGCAGTCTCCTATCTGTCGGATCTCGAGCATGCAGTCTCGCATCTGTGGGATCTCGAGCATGTGAGCATGCAGTCTCCTATCTGTCGGATCTCGAGCATGCAGTCTCCCATCTGTCGGATCTCGAGCATGCAGTCTCCCATCTGTCAGATCTCGAGCATGTGAGCATGCAGTCTCCCATCTGTCAGATCTCGAGCATGTGAGCATGCAGTCTCCTATCTGTCGGATCTCGAGCATGCAGTCTCCCATCTGTCGATCTCGAGATGTGAGCATGCAGTCTCCATCTGTCAGATCTCGAGCATGTGAGCATGCAGTCTCCTATCTGTCGGATCTCGAGCATGCAGTCTCCCATCTGTCAGATCTCGAGCATGCAGTCTCCTATCTGTCGGATCTCGAGCATGTGAGCATGCAGTCTCCTATCTGTCGGATCTCGAGCATGTGAGCATGCAGTCTCCTATCTGTCGGATCTCGAGCATGCAGTCTCCTATCTGTCGGATCTCGAGCATGTGAGCATGCAGTCTCCTATCTGTCGGATCTCGAGCATGTGAGCATGCAGTCTCCATCTGTCGGATCTCGAGCATGCAGTCTCCATCTGTCGGATCTCGAGCATGTGAGCATGCAGTCTCCCATCTGTCGGATCTCGACATGTGAGCATGCAGTCTCCCATCTGTCGGATCTCGAACATGTGAGCATGCAGTCTCCATCTGTCGGATCTCGAACATGTGAGCATGCAGTCTCCCATCTGTCGGATCTCGAGCATGCAGTCTCCATCTGTCGGATCTCGAACATGTGAGCATGCAGTCTCCCATCTGTCGGATCTCGAACATGTGAGCATGCAGTCTCCCATCTGTCGGATCTCGAACATGTGAGCATGCAGTCTCCCATCTGTCGGATCTCGAACATGTGAGCATGCAGTCTCCCATCTGTCGGATCTCGAGCATGCAGTCTTCCATCTGTCGGTCTGAGAGCCCAAGCGCAACATATGCGGCACGAGACCGAAGAGGTAGCAACATCAAGGCCGCCTGTCTGCCACCGTCAGCACCGTATATGCACTATAGAGCAGTTTCTGCGTTAGAGTCAAAGAAAGCGCTACCCTGTTAAATAGTTAAAGACATGTAAAGTCATGTTGAAGACATCTACATGTAAATGCAGCTCAGTTCAAAGCTACTTCGGCGCTGCCATCACAGGAGCCCAATATTTGCGTAATCACACGACTCGTTCACAAGCTGCTGTATCTTTGTACATCCTATGTGTGATTTCATGGCAGCGTGAACGAGCTATTGAGTCACATCACTGACGTAACAAGCAACAACAAAAGTGAAGAATATTACAGAGGCGAGGGAGATATTTTTAAGTGGTGTCCAATCGAAATTCTCTGTGCCAGTATCATCAGTGCTATTGGCAGCTCATTGACTACCAAAATGGTCTCTGACAAGGTCAATTCACTAATAATTTTGTTTTTCTGGCTTTTAGAGGGCTTTTATATAACTTCCCGACGGATTCAGTCGATTCTTTGCCTGAAATCTCTCTTGCCTTAAATGCTTTGTCGCCCGTAGTGCCTTCAGTATGGTTCTGTCAGCAAGCCTAAAACTAGAAAGAAAATATGCACCACCCCCAACACTGATGGCGCGCCAGGCATACCATGGGTCTCATTTAACATCAGCTTAAAATGGAAGAGCTGAAATATCGACCGCTAATGGATAGCCTTCCCTCAAAAGAGAAGTTCTTTGGGTAACGACGCTAAGTGCCTTCACGAATAGAGATTACTATAGAAAGTTTGCCAAGTCGTTTGTTGCAGAGCACCCATCCATTCTTAAGACTCGTCTCTCAGTAGACCGTGATAAGCCCCCCATTGGTAGAAATTTTTGTGGCACAGACTTTAACAAAAACTGAGTCTTTTTGCGTTTTCTAACATTTACAGCTTTTATCTCCCCATCAGGAGTTATCCCCTCCCATTATCGCCTCCCATTTCAAGCTACGCTCGTACGCTACTGTGGCCTCTCGTTTCCCACTCTCGCTCCCCTCCTCTCTCACTCTCTCACATTTTCTCTCTGTCAGTTTGTTTCTCAAAGTTTCCATGGAAACATTAGGCAGGCCCCAAGACAATAGACTTTCCTACTAAAGCAGAGTTTGACTGCATCGGGTCTGCGCTACTTCCCCAGTTTGTTGAGATTCTCAAGCTCACAGCCTCTCACTCAGTGCTGCCTTCTCATTCCTACTTACTGGACGGCCTTCCAAAATGTCCTTATCGAGCATTGCCGTCATCGTGGCCATCTGGAGCTCTCGAGCTGCCGGTGAGACCTTCGTCTTCGACAAGAGGCCGGACCTGTGCTTCGCGGAGGCGGCCCCGGCTGCTGGCGACCAGCGCAAAGTGCTCGGAGTTGTTGACTCTCGAGTGTGCGCGGTTGAGTGCGCGGTCAACACCAGTTTGTGCTCCGTCTACCAATACCTGCCTGGCAACAAATCCTGCGTCCTTGGCAACAGCTGCGACCTGCTGCTGAAGTGGCAGAGCACCGGCGGGCCGGCGTGCGACACGCAGACGCTTCGAGATCGGGCAGCGTGCGCGTCCACGAGCGACACTGCAGCCACAACTGCAGCCTCGACTGGAGCAGTTGCTACTACAACTACAACTACAACACAACTACAACTACAACTACAACATCAACTACAACTACAACACCAACTACAACTACAACACCAACTACAACTACAACACCAACTACAACTACAACACCAACTACAACTACAACATCAACTACAACTACAACACCAACTACAACTACACACAACTACAACTACTACTACAACTACAACACCAACTACAACTACAACACCAACTACAACTACAACTACGACTACAACTACAACCCAAACAACAACCACTGCACAAACCGCATTTCATGGTAAGTTGAGCATGAGATCTTCCGATCTAAATGCCGGGTCATGGGTGCCATTAGCGAGCACTGTATCAGACTATAGCAATACAACATACGGAACTCCCTCCAGCTCCTCCGTCGGACTCGAGCAACCAAACTGGATCGGTGCAGACTTTCACTCCGCCGACCGACGGCTGCTATCGAATCTCGGCTTGGGGCGCCAGAGGCGGCAAGTCATCCGCTAACGCGAACGGCGGCAGAGGCGCATTCAAGAGCGCCAATTTCATGCTGACCACGTCGCAAGCTCTCACGCTTGTTGTTGGCAAGCCGGGAAACAGCGGCAGCAGCGGCGGAGGAGGCGGAGGAGGCGGAGGAGGCGGCAGCTTTGTGTACACAACCGGCCCCAACACGCTGCTGCTGGCGGCCGGTGGCGGAGGAGGCGGCGGCGCCGAGTCTTCCTCGTCGGTCGGTAAGGACGGAACAAGCAGCACCGGAGGCTCTTGCGACACATCCGACGGACAAGGCGGTGACGGAGACAGCAACGATAACTCTGGCGCGGGCGGAGCTGGCTGGAGCTCAGACGGAGCAGCTCGAGCCACTGGCAATGGCGGAGGCCACGGTGGAAGAGGCATCGGCGGCAGCTGGGCCGGCGGCAACGCGGGAACCGGCAGCAACGGCTTCGGCGGCTTTGGCGGAGGCGGAGGAGGCGGCAACAACGATGGTGACAATGGAGGCGGCGGCGGAGGAGGCGGCTTCTCTGGCGGTTGTGGAGGATCCGGCGACAGCGATGACGGCTACGGAGGCAGCGGCGGCAGCTACGCGAGCTCATCCGGCAAGCAGGCCGCGGGAACGACAGGCGGCAACGGTGAAGTCTTCGGCAAGGTGAGCATCGCTCAGGTGGACGGCTCTCTGTGCAGTTAACATGAGCGCGCACTGATACTCGTCATTTTTTATTGTTACAAACACTGGAAAACAATCAGCTTGCATACTTGCGCGACGGCTCTGCGCAAGAGGTGCACGGTGATGGGCGGCACTTCTCGAAAAAGTTCCCCTGCCCTATCCCGCGACCAAAGCGTGGTTAGTTACATCAGCCTAATTAAATATCTTACTACACTACACCTGTCCACGGCTGTTCAGTGCAAGGACTGGGGGTCGCCACACACAGCCTCAATTACCCCAGCTAATGCTGGCACCCATTTTACAGCTGGGTGAACTGAAGCAATGCAGAGTTAAGTGTCTTGCTCAAAGACACGAATTGTTCCGAGTGGGTCAGGAATCGAACCCCCGACCTTTTAGTTGTGAGTCCAACGCTCCAACCTATAACCTAAGGCTACAACCCAACCTACCTGTCCTTTATTACGTACAGCACATTAGCGCTTATCCATTGAGAATTCCAAAGTAGTCATGGTCCAAAAATTGAGTATTGCGTATTAAATAAAATTCTGACAACAACAAACAACAAAATACGCTGTCAGGATGGCAAAAGTCAGCATCACAGGGCGCGCTTCATGGCTTGGGCGCGAACAAAGGCCGCACCACAGGCAGTGTCCGGGGCGCCGGCGTCAGCCAGCAGACAGTCGACATAACGCCGAGTTCGCGCTTGTCCTCGCCGGTAGGGTGCCTGCAGCGTGAGCAGCAGCACCTCCTGCACCGGCTGTGGGCAGTACGACTCGGCGCGGATGAGATGGCCTGCGAGCTGGAGTCGCCGACGGCGCAGTAGATCGCTTGGACGTGGCAGGCCAGCGCGGCGATAGAGTGCCGCGTTGGTGACTCGCTCGACGCCGATGTTGAAGGCGACGCGCAGCAGGCCAGCGTGCGCCGCATCAACTTGCTGTTCGAGTGAGTCCGTCAGCGTCCAGGTCTCGGCGTTGTACAGCAGGACGGTCTCGATTACCGCCTGGAACAGCGCCGCCCTCTGGCGGTCCGGTAGGGCCTCGGACTGCAGGACTGCCCTCACAGAACGAAAGGCAGCCCAGGCAAGCCCGCGGCGGCGTCGCAGGTCCTCGCGAGCGTCTGGAACCAGACCGCCGAGGTAGACGAACTGCTGACATCGCGGGAGTTCGGTCGCCTGCCCGTCAGTGCCTCGGCAGAATATTACAGTCTCGATGTCGTCCGGCACGCAGAGCACAACGGTCTTCTGCGTGTTGACCACCAGGCCGACGCTCGCCGCAACGGCAACTAGCGTGTCCAGCTGCCGTTGGGCGCCCTCGACGGTCGAGGACCGCAAGGCGAGGTCGTCGGCGTAGCCAAGCACGCTGAGCCGTTTCTCCGGTTGACGTCGACCCACGCGTCGCCGCAGCAGAAAACCGTCGTCGTCGGTAGGAAGAGCAATCCGCAGCACCCAGTCAAGCACCAGGACGAACAGGAACGGCGCCAGCGTATCTCCCTGAAGCACTCCGGAGGATGTCTCAAAGGAGTCCGATAGGCCATCCGGTGTTGTCACAGCAGCTGTCGTATCACGGTACATCGCCATGATGGCGGAGATCAGCTGCTTAGGCACGTTGTACGCGTGGAGCACCATTGGAAGCACGGCTCTGACAACCGAGTCGAATGCCTTCTTGAAATCGATAAAGATTAGAATCAGGATCGACTGGCGAATCCGCGCCTCCTCGATGACTCGGCGAAGAGCCAGGATCTGCGCCACTGTGCCGCGATGGGGCCGGAACCCGTTCTGCTCTGGGCGCAGGTACGGATCCAGCACGGGCTGCAACCGCGAAAGCAGCATCCGGTTGAACAGCTTCGCTGCACAGGACTGAAGGCAGATGCCTCGATGGTCTTCAAGCCTAGTGGTGCCCGGCTTCTTTGGAACAGCGACGATGTGCGCCGATGTGTGCCGTGGTCCATTCGTTGGGCGCCGCCTCACCGAAGAGCACGCGGTTCATCACTCTAGCGACCTCAGCGGCCACACAGGGGATGCGCAGCGCCTCGATGGGCACCTCGTCCGGACCCAGCGCTTTCCCGCCCGGTGACTGCTGGCGAGCTTGACAACGTCGGCTGCGTTGACTGGGGCTACGCTGAAACTCTTCTCTGCCGGCAACGGCGTCTCCGGCGGCAGCGTCAGACTGTCTGGCAGCGGGGGTGGCGGCGCGTTAACGATGGCGGCGAAGAACTCGCGCAGCTCGTTCCTGCGCTCGTCCGGAGTGTCACCAGCCAGGTTCAGCGGATTGCGCCGCTTTCGCCCCGTCAGAGCGTTGATGGCGGACCAGGCCACGCGCTCTCTGGCATCGGGCCCAGCGGCAGAGACAGCCAGAATGGCGTCATCGACAGCCGCTTGTTGGCGCTGCAGGTAGACAGCCGCCAGAGCTGCCTCTGCCTCGCGGGTTGGTCGCCTGCTCAAGCGGAGCCTCTCCAGATCTTTCCTCGCTGCCTGAATCGCAGGGTCGTCCTGCCAGACCGGCTGCCCACGTTGAGCCGGTTGCATCATCGGGACTACTTGCTCCGCGGTGGTTCTGACTGCAGCGCACACTTCCGCATACTCGGCACTTCCACGCTTGTCGCCCAGCGCGGTGTTAAAGGCGCTAGCAAAGCGACGCTGCGTATCGGTGGCTCTGAGCGCGCGGTAGTAGCACCGCGGTGGCCGCTTCGGCGGACGGTAGAGCGGATCGCAAAGGTTGAGGTCGCAGATGAGGAGCCGGTGATCGGACCGCAGAGCCAGCGGCGTGATGGTGCGGCAGTTGACGGCGCGACGACGCTCACGGAAACGCACGAGCACGTGGTCGAGCTGTGCTTGTCTCCGGGTTGCGTACCTGCCACGCGCAGGAACGCAATTCTGACAGCTTGCTTTATATAGCTTCATCTTACCACTTCTAGTAGGCTAGTTGTAAAAATCCTCCAAGAAATGTACAAAGGCGACAAAAAAAGTAGAATCCGTGAATAGTAACCACGTGCGATGGCCGCATAAACGAGCTCTTAACATGGAGCTGGAAGTATTAAAATCACTTCTCCATAGTTGATAAGGAGCACTGATTAAAAAATTCGCTATTTAACGCAATAATTCTTTGAAATACGTGCGATGGTCAAAATGTGCGCTTGTACCCCAAACTCGGTACTTTAGCGGCATCGATCAACTTATCCTCATGAGTAGAGATTTCTAAAGAGAACCATTTTTCCACGTCGTTTTTGCGGAGGACCCAACCCATTCCCACGACTGGTCTTTATTTTCTCCCCTCTCGCTCTACGTCCCACCTTTCCCCGCTCTCCCTCCCCTCCTTTCTCGCTCTCTCACATGTTTCCCTCTGTCAGTTTGTTTCTCAAAGTTTCAATGGAAACATTAGCCAGGCCCCAAGACAATAGACTTTCCTACTAAAGCAGAGTTTGACTGCATCGGGTCTGCGCTACTTCCCCAGTTTGTTGAGATTCTCAAGCTCACAGCCTCTCACTCAGTGCTGCCTTCTCATTCCTACTTACTGGACGGCCTTCCAAAATGTCTTTATCGAGCATTGCCGTCATCGTGGCCATCTGGAGCTCTCGAGCTGCCGGTGAGACCTTCGTCTTCGACAAGAGGCCGGACCTGTGCTTCGCGGAGGCGGACCCGGCTGCTGGCCACCAGCGCAAAGTGCTCGGAGTTGTTGACTCTCGAGTGTGCGCGGTTGAGTGCGCGGTCAACACCAGCATGTGCTCCGTCTACCAATACCTGCCTGGCAACAAATCCTGCGTCCTTGGCAACAGCTGCGACCTGCTGCTGAAGTGGCAGAGCACTGGCGGGCCAGCGTGCGACACGCAGACGCTTCGAGATCGGGCAGCGTGCGGGACCACGAGCGACACTGCAGCCACAACTGCAGCCTCGACTGGAGCAGTTGCTACTACAACTACAACACCAACTACAACTACAACTACAACTACTACTACAACTACAACACCAACTACAACTACAACTACAACTACAACACCAACTACAACTACAATACCAACTACAACTACAACACCAACTACAACTACAACCCAAACAACAACCACTGCACAAACCGCATTTCATGGTAAGTTGAGCATGAGATCTTCCGATCTAAATGCCGGGTCATGGGTGCCATTAGCGAACACTGTATCAGATTATAGCAATACAACACATGGAACTTCTTCCAGCTCCTCCGTCGGACTCGAGCAACCAAACTGGATCGGTGCAGACTTTCACTCCGCCGACCGACGGCTGCTATCAAATCTCGGCTTGGGGCGCCAGAGGCGGCAAGTCATCCGCTAACGCGAACGGCGGCAGAGGCGCATTCAAGAGCGCCAATTTCATGCTGACCACGTCGCAAACTCTCACGCTTGTTGTTGGCAAGCCGGGAAACAGCGGCAGCAGCGGTGGAGGAGGCGGAGGAGGAGGCAGCTTTGTGTACACAACCGGCCCCAACACGCTGCTGCTGGCGGCCGGTGGCGGAGGAGGCGGCGGCGCCGAGTCTTCCTCGTCGATCGGTAAGGACGGAACAAGCAGCACCGGAGGCTCTTGCGGCACATCCGACGGACAAGGCGGTGACGGAGACAGCAACGATAACTCTGGCGCGGGCGGAGCTGGCTGGAGCTCAGATGGAACAGCTCAAGCCACTGGCAATGGCGGAGGCCACGGTGGAAGAGGCATCGCGGCAGCTGGGCCGGCGGCAACGCGGGAACGGGCAGCAACGGCTTCGGCGGCTACGGCGGAGGTGGCGGAGGCGGCAACAACGATGGAGTCCCTCCTGACGGCCGCGGTGGAGGCGGCGGTGGAGGAGGCGGCTTCTCTGGCGGTTGCGGAGGATCCGGCGACAGCGATGACGGCTACGGAGGCGGCGGTGGCAGCTACGCGAGCTCATCCGGCAAGCAGGCCACGGGAGCGACAGGCGGCAACGGTGAAGTCTTCGGCAAGGTGAACATCGCTCAGGTGGTCGCCTCTCTGTGCAGTTAACATGAGCAGTCAGTCTTTTCTCATCGACATTATGCAGGCCAGATTATACTTACTGTACTTACTTTTTAAAGCTATTTAAACTTATTTAAACATGCTTACTTTCTCTATCGCAGCTACAGTAGTGCAGTTTCTATTGAAGATTCCTTTAGATTGCATATTAATGCATACATGTACTGTAGCTATGAAGTAGTATGCTCAGTAAAAATTTTTCTGTTCCTAATTGAACAAATATTGCCTCGTACAAGGAACTCCCGAATTTTTAAAGTTTTTTATCTCTGTCGTATTTATTTGTAATTAATTTTCTTCGCTTTTAAGCCTTAAATCTATACAACATATACAATAAGTTTAGATTGAAATAATAAAACAACTCTATTTGACACAGCTCCTTAAGTTACGTCATTTCTGGCTATTTAGTTATTGTGAACTTTGTGCATTGTGAAGTTTGGATATTGTGGGTCTTGGATATTTGTGAAGTTTGGTGGTTGTGAAGTTTGGATATTGTGAGTCTTGGATATTTGTGAAGTTTGGGGATTGTGAAGTTTGGATATTGTGGGTCTTGGATATTTGTGAAGTTTGGGGATTGTGAAGTTTGGATATTGTGAGTCTTGGATATTTGTGAAGTTTGGGGATTGTGAAGTTTGGATATTGTGGGTCTTGGATATTTGTGAAGTTTGGGGATTGTGAAGTTTGGATATTGTGGGTCTTGGATATTTGTGAAGTTTGGTGGTTGTGAAGTTTGGATATTGTGAGTCTTGGATATTTGTGAAGTTTGGGGATTGTAGCTGCGCACTGCCCCACCTGGAAGACAAGCAAGATGAACTTCTTCCACCCTAGTCAGATCCTCATGCGCACTGCGAATTCACAGTCTCAATCGGTCGCACACGAAGCGCAGAAACTCTTAACTTCTCGATCGTTACATGTAGCTCTTTTAAATTGTCTGTCTAGTTGCCAAGGCCGTCTCTCTTGTTGGTCTTTGCATTGTCACCTTCGCCGTCCCAGACACTGCATGGAAGTCTTCCTTGCCTTGCGCCTCTGCACTTCATTTACTCATATAGAAGTGTACTACTAGTATGTATGCATCTGCTGACGTGTGCTCCTAACACGTGATGAATTGCTTCCCATGGCCTTGCCGCAGCCTCCGCAAGGCCACTTTACCTACTCTTCTCTCTTAGTCTTTGCTGGTTCGATAGTTTCTTTTTGCAGTTGATCGCCTGGTTCTGCCAGCCAAGCTTGGCCCTTTCGTTCCATTGTTGCTTTGCATTGAGTGGCAGTGGCGGTTGGTTGCTCCCAATTCCTCTTGGCCAGGTTGTCTCGGGTTCCTCCCTACTTCCTATTCCACTTGCTCACAGGGCTGAGCAGGGGCCACGGACCTCTTAGAGTCGCTTAGTTAGGGATGATTCTTACACGTACCTGTGTCCTTTCATAGGTACCACAGCAACTGGAATCCGCAGATGAAACTGCTGCAATGCTTAGTAGCAGTAAGTCCCTAGTATCTGTGGTAGGTATGAGTACCCTGAGTAGCCTTTCCTCCACTTGTGGTCTTTTGAGCACAGTCAACAGGACCCTGGTGTCTATTGCCTAATTTACACGTCGCTTGTATATGCACACAACCTGTGACATGCAATCTTATGAAGCAAATATTTAAAATTAATAAAAAACTCAAGCTTAAAATTCATACTTGGCAGGTTAATTAACAGGTAATTGACCGGTAATCCTTACATTGTATCTCAACAAGTGAACTGGCTAACAAGAAGCAATAAAAATGCCAGAGAGGACTACACTATAATAAGAAAAAATTAGAAAACACTAATGCCTAAATTGCAATCGTGAACCAAATTAGAAGCTAATCATTGGCACGAAGAAGAGTGTATAGAGTATTTTCAGCAACAGTATTTTACTAATAGTAGTCAGTTCGCAGTTTAACAGATTATTTAAACACTTTGGTAACAAAAACAGGTAAGTAGGGAAAGGCAAAGTCATAGAGAACTGTACACAACAGACAGCAAAGTTTAGTAGAAGGAAAACAGTTCCAAGAAAACAATATAGCCGAATGATGATGTGATGTTCCACATCCTTACATTCCTTACATTCAGGAGCTGTGACAGCACTTCAATAAATCCCCATTCCAATCAACTCCCTCACTTCCCCACTCTACCCAACCACTACCAGTCCATCCCGACTCTACTCAACCACTCTACCATTCCACCCCTCTACCATTCCACCCCCACTCTACCATTCCCCCCACTCTACCATTCCCCCCACTCTACCATTCCCCCCACTCTACCATTCCACCTCACTCTACCATTCCCCCCACTCTACCATTCCCCCACTCTACCATTCCCCCCACTCTACCATTCCACCCCCACTCTACCATTCCCCCCACTCTACCATTCCACCTCACTCTACCAATCCACCCCCACTCTACCATTCCACCCCCACTCTACCATTCCCCCACTCTACCATTCCACCCCCACTCTACCATTCCACCCCCTCTACCATTCCCCCCACTCTACCATTCCACCCCCTCTACCATTCCACCCCCACTCTACCATTCCCCCCACTCTACCATTCCCCCCACTCTACCATTCCACCTCACTCTACCAATCCACCCCCACTCTACCATTCCACCCCCACTCTACCATTCCCCCCACTCTACCATTCCACCCCACTCTACCATTCCACCCCCACTCTACCATTCCCCCCACTCTACCATTCCACCTCACTCTACCAATCCACCCCCACTCTACCATTCCACCCCCACTCTACCATTCCCCCCACTCTACCATTCCACCCCACTCTACCATTCCACCCCCTCTACCATTCCCCCACTCTACCATTCCACCTCACTCTACCATTCCACCCCACTCTACCATTCCACCCCCTCTACCATTCCACCCCCACTCTACCATTCCACCCCACTCTACCAATCCACCCCACTCTATCATTCCACCCCACTCTACCATTCCATACACCCTACCATTCCACCCCATTCTACCATTTCACCCACCCCGGCCCCGATCTACCCAACCACTCTGCCATTTCACCCCACTCTACCCAACCACTCTACCATTCCACCCACCCCTATTCCGCTATTCGTCTTTGGTCTTCTTGGCCTGCAGCGCCTTCAGCAGGCGGATAGCGGCCAGGCCAGATGCCATCAGGGAGATGCCGACAGGCAGAAAGTAGGGCACATAGATGGCGTACTTCTGGTCCTGAGGAAAGTACAGCAGCTGCAGCAAGCTGTGATCGAAGAAGGCCGATTCAGAATTTTTCAAAGCCGCTTTGCCCGCCACGAAAGCCTCAGTTAGGCCGCCGATTCTCAGATTATCCAGCGCCAGACTGAGGGCGCCAACCGAGGCGCTAATCTGGTCGGCAACTCGCTCGCTAATAACCATATTTTCCACTCGGTCCAGCAGCTGCAGCAGCGAGCGCAGGGCCAGCTTGGTCCGCGCCGCGCTCTCCAGACTGCGCCGGCGGAGCCAGTGGCGGAGCTCCAATTGAGTTACCTGAAGATTTGGTCAAACCAATTTGCACTTCGGTCAAACAAATTTTGTGAAAAAAAATAATATCGATTGAAATTAACCTACAATCTGCTCAAACCAATCTACAATCTGGTCATAGCAAGCTTCAATCTGCTCAAACCAATCTACAATCTGGTCATAGCAAGCTTCAATCTGGTCAAAGTAATCTACAATCTGGTCTAACCAATCTACAATCTGGTCAGAGCAAGCTTCATTCTGGCCAAAGTAATCTACAATCTGGTCTAACCAATCTACAATCTGCTGAAACCAATCTACAATCTGGTCTAACCAATCTACAATCTGCTGAAACCAATCTACAATTGGTCTAACCAATCTACAATCTGGTCAAGCCAACCTTCAATATGTTCAAAGCAATCTTCAATTTGGTCAAAACAATCTACAATCTGGTCAGAGCAAATTCAATCTGGTCAGACCAAAAATCTGGTCAAAGTAATCTTTAATCTGGTCAAACCAATATACAATCTGGTCAAGCTAACCTTCAATCTGCTCAAAGCAATCTACAATACACCCAGGCCAGCAACAGAGCACCCTCACCTGACTGTATCCTGGCGGCTCCAAAGGCAGGTAAATCCTTGGCAGCTGTCTGCGCAGTCCCAGAAGAGCTTTTAGCTGCGGCAGCAGGCCCGCCATCGCCTCGGTCATGTTGACCCGGTGCCGACCGTTGGGCCAGCTCTCGCCAGACGGCGGATTATAAAAGTACACGCCGCCCCAGCGGGCGCTCACCAGAGCGTTGACGCTGACAGGCCGACCGTCGGGTCCGTAGAGTCGCAGCGGTGAATGCGCGGCTGGTGGCACGTAGATTAGCAGGCTGAGCTGTGGATTCGAACTCACGGCTGTCTGGACGTAGGGCTCCAGGCTGTTTAGTAAGTCTGGCAGAGCTGACTCATCGTAATAGTAGTGGCTGCCGTCTGAGGATCTGGGCGATCGAGACAGGGATGCTGACGACAATGATTGAAGAGTCTTAAGGGCTCTCGTGAGACTCTCACTCTCCACTTATCTCATTAGTGAGACTCTCACTCTCCACTTATCTCATTAGTGAGACTCTCACTCTCCACTTAATCTCATTAGTGAGACTCTCACTCTCCACTTATCTCATTAGTGAGACTCTCACTCTCCACTTATCTCATTAGTGAGACTCTCACTCTCCACTTAATCTCATTAGTGAGACTCTCACTCTCCACTTATCTCATTAGTGAGACTCTCACTCTCCACTTAATCTCATTAGTGAGACTCTCACTCTCCACTTATCTCATTAGTGAGACTCTCACTCTCCACTTATCTCATTTGTGAGACTCTCACTCACCACTTAATCTCATTAGTGAGACTCTCACTCTCCACTTATCTCATTAGTGAGAGTCTCACTCTCCACTTATCTCATCAAATAGACACTATTACTTTACTTCTCTCATCAATAAACAGCAAAGCGAACCTCTTAGGTGGTCGATGGAAGGTCACGTGATGCACGATCTGGGATCGAACCGACAAGTTCACGTAGCGACTCAGTCGAGCCAGAAACGGGTCCAGCAGCAGCCTGACGGCTTCCTGCACGTCCCAGCTCAGCCGGCGCTGGCTCGAAGGCTGGCTGTGCACCAGGCTCAGCACGATGTCGTAGGCCGGCGCAGCGCCCGCCTGGCGGCGCGAATCGGCGCTGGACAGTCGCTGGTCGCCAATAGCGCTGGCGTAGGATTCTTCCAGGCCGTCGACGTCCAGTAGGACTCGGGTGACGATTCGCTCGATTTTGTCGCGAATCTCCTTGATGCCAGCGCCGCTGCTCAGGTAGACGCAGCCAGACTCGCGAACGTAGCCGCGTCTGTTTGATGTGACATGAGGCCTGTGGCGATTCTCAGGGCTGGATTGGGGCGATTCTCAGGGTTGGATTGGGGCGATTCTCAGGGTTGGATTGGGGCGATTCTCAAGGTTGGATTGAGGCGATTCTCAGGGTTGGATTGGGGCGATTCTCAGGCTTGGATTGGGGCGATTCTCAGGGTTGGATTGGGGCGATTCTCAGGGTTGGATTGGGGCGATTCTCAAGGTTGGATTGAGGCGATTCTCAGGGTTGGATTGGGGCGATTCTCAGGCTTGGATTGGGGCGATTCTCAGGGTTGGATAGAGGCGATTCTCAGGGTTGGATTGGGGCGATTCTCAGGCTTGGATTGGGGCGATTCTCAGGGTTGGATAGAGGCGATTCTCAGGGTTGGATTGGGGCGATTCTCAGGCTTGGATTGGGGCGATTCTCAGGGTTGGATTGAGGCGATTCTCAGGGTTGGATTGGGGCGATTCTCAGGCTTGGATTGGGGCGATTCTCAGGGTTGGATTGAGGCGATTCTCAGGGTTGGATTGGGGCGATTCTCAGGCTTGGATTGGGGCGATTCTCAGGGTTGGATTGGGGCGATTCTCACCATTTGATTGGGGCGATTCTTAGGGTTGGATTGGGGCGATTCTCAGGGTTGGATTGGGGCGATTCTCAGGGTTGGATTGGGGCGATTCTCAGGGTTGGATTGAGGCGATTCTCAGGGCTGGATTGGGGCGATTCTCAGCCAATCTCAGGGCTGGATTGGGGCGATTCTCAGGGTTGGATTGAGGCGATTCTCAGGGTTGGATTGAGGCGATTCTCAGGGTTGGATTGGGGCGATTCTCAGGTTTGGATTGGGGCGATTCTCAGGGTTGGATTGAGGCGATTCTCAGGGCTGGATTGGGGCGATTCTCAGGGTTGGATTGGGGCGATTCTCAGGGTTGGATTGGGCGATTTTCAGGGTTGGATTGGGGCGATTCTCAGGGTTGGATTGGGGCGATTCTCAGTGTCGGATTGGGGCGATTCTCAGGGTTGGATTGGGGCGATTCTCAGAGTTGGATTGGGCGATTCTCAGGGTTGGATTGGGCGATTCTCAGGGTTGGATTGAGGCGATTCTCAGGGTTGGATTGGGGCGATTCTCAGGTTTGGATTGGGGCGATTCTCAGTGTCGGATTGGGGCGATTCTCAGGGTTGGATTGGGGCGATTTTCAGGGTTGGATTAGGGCCATTTTCACGGTTATATTGGGGCGATTCTCAGAGTTGGATTGAGGCGATTCTCAGGGTTGGATTGGGCGATTCTCAGGGTTGGATTGGGCGATTCTCAGGTTGGATTGGGGCGATTTTCAGGGTTGGATTAGGGCCATTCTCACGGTTATATTGGGGCGATTCTCAGAGTTGGATTGAGGCGATTCTCAGGGTTGGATTGGGCGATTCTCAGGGTTGGATTGGGCGATTCTCAGGGTTGGATTGGGGCGATTCTCACCATTTGATTGGGGCGATTCTTAGGGTTGGATTGGGGCGATTCTCACCATTTGATTGGGGCGATTCTTAGGGTTGGATTGGGGCGATTCTCAGGGTTGGATTGGGGCGATTCTCAGGGTTGGATTGGGGCGATTCTCAGGGCGGATATGGGCGATTCTCAGGGCGGATACGGGCGATTCTCAGGGCGGATATGGGCGATTCTTAGGGCGGATCGGGGTGATTCTCACCATTTGATTGGGGCGATTTTCACGGTTGGATCGGGGCGATTCTCAAAGCGGATTTGGGCGATTCTCCGAGCAGATTCGGGCGATTCTCAGAGTCAAAGCGGATTGAAGCGATTCTTATATGAACAACAAAAGCAATTTTCATAACTGAAAAGGGCAATTTTCATGAACACTTCATGGATGCCTCGATCTCCGCTCTCTCCCTCTCTCACTCAACTCACCTGCCGTTGCCGCCGCCGCCCCCCACGGAAGCCGGCGGTTCCAGCAGGCGAGACGAATTCGGCAGCAGCAAAATCGTCAGCATCGATTCCGCAGACGCAGCCCCGCCGCCACCACTGCTGGGAGACGCCGATCGAAGCAGGCCGTCTTCAAGCTCGGCAGCCGAGCCTGCAGACCGCATCAGTTCGGTCTCGTGCGGAGTGGCCGGCCTGACAGTCGCTCTGTAGCGCAGCTGCACGTGACGCCGCCTGTCCAGCCCGGCTGGCACCAGGCGGTCCAGCAGCTGCCGCTCCAGGCTGGCCAAGTCGCCGGGCTCAAGCCACGGATCGAAGCTCAGAACGCGCAGGTCCACCTTCAATCAGTGGAAGGTGTGGATACGGTGACTATTTCCATGTAGTTTCCTGGTAGTTCTGCCGATTGCACTCATACACACGCTCACACAGGGTGTACTGGCAGGTACTAGCTTGTTAGCACGCTCACTCTTGACTGTTGCACCCCTAGACTCTTTCAAAAATCTCCTGAACACTTGAATTTGAACCTTGCTTGATAATAATTATAATAACTTATTACACCTGCCGCAATTGAGCCAGATGTGCAACCGACAGCTCAGCCGCAGCTATTGCGCGGCGCATCTGAAGGCTGCGTACGGCTGTTCAGTCCAAGGACTGGGGGGTCGCCACACACAGCCTCAATTACCCCAGCTAATGCTGGCACCCATTTTACAGCTGGGTGAGCTGAAGCAATGCAGAGTGAAGTGTCTTGCTCAAGGACACAGATAGTTCCGAGTGAGTCAAGAATCGAACCCCCGACCTTCAAGTCGTGAGTCCGACGCTCTGACCACTAGGCTACAACCCCTGTATTATTGCTTCATAGCACAGGTCCCAGAGTCAGACGCGTCTGAGTTAGTTATCTGAGAACCTCACCTGCAGCTCTGGCTGTCGGTAATACAGACGGCTGATCTCGTCAGCTGGCAGTGGGTGTCTCTCAATGGTTGTCAGATGCCACCAGACTGGCACAAACAGCAGGCCAAACAGCAGGAATGCCAGGCTGGCATAGGCCGTACGCTTGGCTTCATCAATGCTGGGCGCTAGACGCTTGAGCTCTGCCTCGTCAACTAGCATTGTGTTTGCACTTCTATTCTTGATGTGAAATAAAAACTGCAGAAGTATATCCCAACGTGTAACATTCATTTTTTAGAATGGAAATAATATTACTTAGACATGAATGATAAGTATTTTAGCATTTCTAGGCATCTTTAAAGCCTCATAATTAATTCAACTTGAACAATGAAATAGACTAGGGCCAAATAATATAAGTATTGATTACACCTGCCCCAAATTGGGCCAGATGTGCAACCAACAGCTAGTAGCTTTTTTATGGCACTTCTGAAGGCTGCATATAGCTGTTCAGTCCATGGACTAGGGGGTCTTACATATACCCTAAAGTACCCCTAATGCTGGTGCCAATTTTATAGCTGGGTGATCTGAAGCAATGCACAGTTAAGTGTGTTACTCAAGGCTCTTGCTCTAGGCTAGAGCCAAAATGATTCCCAACTTTTTTGTATCATCTTTAACTTTTACTAGGAGATTATGGTTTTTTATGCGTATATATTCCATTTAAATAGAGATAGGCCTAGTGTTTATGACTTGAAAATTTAAAAATGGTTAAAATATCATAAAGAAAAGAACTGCATACTAATATAAATAGTTTTTACTAAATTGAATTATTTTACTAAATTGCTATAGTTCTATTAAATAATCTAGTAACAGAACCTAAAACTCTTCTTTCTAGTTAATTATAGATCTTTTAGCAAAAATACAAATGAGACTAGTCAATCAGTTCAATCTTTAGAATTTTACAAACAAACAAACAGATCTTAGACATTAAGTAGATAGTAGATATATGGATAGATAGAAATCTATAAAAAGCAATTGACTATGCAGTCAGTCAGTCAGCCAAGGTCAAAATGTATTTATGCAGCCATTGAACATTTTTGGCAATCCTCTAGTTTCATACTTAATTATTTTTCCAACTTAAAAAAATTGAATGAAGTTTTAACAAAATTAAACAATAGTTAGTAAATTTGTTGTCACATTTGGTTGCATTAGATATCATAGTAGTGCGCCATATATAAAAGTATATTGCTATTGCCAAAGGTGTTGCACAGTTGGCAATGTACCATAGGCCTAGAAATTGCAACAGCATTGCAGGTTGAACATTGCAATTGGAATTATGCTAGTAGGTGCTACAAGGCATCTAGCCATGATAAAAAAGAGTTGTTACTCAAGATTAATAATCAAGATTGCTCAAGAAAGCAAGCAAGGCAATAAATCCCTCAGAATCCCAGTCCCTCCAACCTCAGTCCTTTTTAAAAAATAGGGAGCTATTGCAGGTTTTCACCATAGCCCATAGAGTCATAGACATAACTTTTAGCCATCTCAAACTAGTAGGCCTAATAACTAGGCCTATAAACATATCAATGTTTGCCATCTCACTACCATGTCTTATACTTGTGCGAGTTCAAATATTTACTGGTGGTAACTAACAAAGTTGCTATTTTTGAAAAAATAATTAAATGTGCAAAACTTGAGGATTGCCCTTTTTTCTTTTGTATATAGGCAATATATAACAGTATTTCTGTTGAGGCCTATATAATAGAAAGAGAAAAGTTGTGGCTCAATTTTTATCAGAATATGAGTTGAACCAATCAAGAATTTAACCTTGTTTGGCTTTTCATTGAAAGCATAGGGATTTAAACTCATCTTTTGAATATTTTACACATTGGCTTTATATCATTACGACATTAAAGCAGGTTAAAATAATATATAATGGTATTTATTTCAGATAATTACAAATCCTTTGGCAAAAATGCCAACAGATTCATCAAAATTGATTAATTGGTTAAATGTTTATAATAATAATTTACCTATTGGCTATTGCTATAAATTATTTTTCGAACACCCTTTACTTTGTTATTTCTTATTAATATATAGCCAACTTATTTATTAGCCACACTTTTAAGCGACACTTTAAATCACTTAGGTAAAATCACAAAACCATTTCTGTCAAACAATTGGCAAGCGCAATGTGACGCATGACAGCCAGACAAACGACTTGAAACGAGTAGGGCCGGTGGGTCGTTCTCAAAGTTTAGTCGTAAGCAGTGAAACAAATATTTTTGAAAATCAGCCTGAAATATTGAATCTTTTCTTATTTTAGCTCTAAAAGGACTTAAAAAATATATGCCTCTCATGGGTCTTAATCTTTTTTTAACATTAAACTTTTGATGTTAATCTCATCAGAGTGCGCTATTTCATTTTTTGATATATATTTTTATTATCGCACGAGCTATAATACCTACTTTAGAGAAGCTACATTCTGTTCACGTGGTCTTATTAAAGAAGAAAATTGATAAATGTTATTTATAACTTTGGTTAGCACAACCTAGAACCCATTTAACTCTTTCGATTGCAAAGCAGATGTTGCTATTTCGATTTTTGCTAGAAACGTAACATTATGAATGATTAAAAAATCCACTTTTAATTAATTTGTTCTGTTGATAGAATAAGCTAATAGCTGCGTTTTCTGCTGTTTTTTTAAGAAAGATAGTCATATCTAACACTAAAGTATCAATTAAGGCAGTTTCATTCTATATTAAAAAAGAAAAGTTAAATAAATTCAATTTTAAGTTTTTTTCAATAGCACAAAATTAACCTAACAAAGAGAGATTTCGCTGACTACAACAAAGCAAGTAGCACCAAAGTTATTTTAATTTAAAGTCCTCATCTGTGGGATGAGAAAAAGTACCACTTTTTGTCCCTAGTTATGAAAAAAAATGTTCTCAGCACATTGTTAGGTTTTTTGGATGTTTTTTATGTACGCTCGTATTTAGATGAATTTTTGCTATTGATCACCCAATATGTTAGTCAAAACAAACAGAATTTGATTTATGTGGATAAAATTGACTATTTTTCTCTTAAAAACAGTCGTTTTTTGTTGTTTTCACACAATTTTTTTAACTGATTTAAAATTTGTATTGTAAGTTACAAGTAAACATAATGAGTCAAAACAAGAGGTAGTAGAAACTGAAAAGAAAATAAGAGTAACGAATAATAAAAAAAGTTGCATGATTTGATTAGTCAAGAAATAGTATTAAAACAATTTTGTATCTGATTTATTATCAATGAAATTAGCTGTCTGAAGCACAAAAAATTAATTTCTTTGAAATATTAAATTCATTCTCATATGTTCTGCAATTCATTAAAGATATACATGTAGCAACTTAAACATTCAGTTGATACTTTCCACCTTTGGATGCATATAGCTACTAACAAGAAAAAAGATAAAAGAAAAAACTTAATTGCCATTGATGCTGGCAATGTAATATTAAATATGGTACAGAAAGATGGAATCTCTACAGAGTGCTGCCACACGAATTTTTGAAGTGTTTAACAGATAAGTCATGGCAGTACCATAACAGACATACTATATTTTATATTACTCTTCGATTGCCAATTACGCTTTAGATATGTTTTAGATGATGATTTTCCATTGGGACTGACTCTATATACCGAGGCCAGACACAGTTAAGTGCGGCTGACAGCACTGAAGCGGCGGTTAACAGAGAATGCGATGAGCTGTGGCCTGTGGAGACAGCCAGCTGATGTACGAGCATCAGTAGAAGGGAAAGACATCCAATAGTGTCTTGCTATTGGTTTGTTACATGTACAGCGAACATCTACTTTTATTCTAATGTGATCGATTTAATTCTACTGACCCAATTGGCTAAAGCACTGTAAACTGCACACCTCTCGGACGGATATGTAATGCCATTTGCTGCACTTTTACCTGTTTCTCTGCCAGAACACCAGCATCATTGTATGTGCCACAATTGCTAAGATGTGCAGTAGTCCTTTGGATGTGGTTAGTTCTGCAGGCATCGACGTAATTTATCAAATGAGACGAATTGTATACCGAGCATGACAGCTAGTGCAGGGCCAGAATCGATTACAGAGGTTCGCCAGAGCAATTGCAGTGATCCATGTGGCTGCCGAGTCAGACGTCTGTAATAGGCTAATTAACTTACCAAGACCAAAGTATTTAATTTAAATTTATAAGCTGTTATTTTAGTAGTTATGCAGCCTAATTACATAAGAAAATAGTATAGTAAAATAGTAAAATAGTATTAAAGCTATGTTGCAGAATATAAATGCTTGCTGAATTATTTTTTTAAAAAACGCAAGTCTGTTCGAAAAAAGATGCATGCATTTTAGGTTTTAAAGAAATGGCTTCCTAGCTCGTTAACTATATATATTCTAATTCAAAAAAACTTTTAATGCTTTAAAAGACATATTTTGCAAGCCTAATTTTTAGCTAAACCAGTTTTGTATATTTTAAGCTTCATATTTCGGTGTTTAAGTACAATAATTAAGTTCTTGAGTGGTACAATATCAATTATTTCGGGTGTTTCTTGTTACGCGATAATTTTAAATACAAGCAATTTATACGAAAAAAACAAAATGTTGATTTAAAAATAACATTTTCTATTGAAATAATACTTATTAAATAGTAAACATAGAATAAAAGATGTATCTAATTCATAAAAAATAAAAGAAAACTTGCATTATTTCACAATTTTTGGTCGTTTTATTTTCCGTTGCGAAAAATAACAAATTGCTAGATTTCGTCTTAAATATTTGGTTTCTTGTGGTTCTAACGGCAGTTTTTTAATTAAATTGACGAAAGAATCGTTTTTGCAAAATAATTACTTTATTCAAAAACTTTTTTTTCTGTACCAAAACACGGTTAAAGTCAAAACTGGGGAGTCAGAAAATGTAGAAAAAAATTTGTTGTATCAATTGGTAATTTTTTATACAATTTTTTATATTTCCGTTAAGTGGTCTCAAAAAAACATTTTTAAAGCACAAAATACACCTCTTAATAAATTTCCTACCCATTTGTTAATCTTTACTTTTACGGAACTGTACGGACGCAGAATCAGAAACTAAATAAAGTATTATAAAAATAAATGTTTTATACAAACCCGTAAAAGTAGTTTTTATCTAAAAAAAATGAGGTAAATATTGCAATAGATATTTTTTAAATAAATATTAGGCTGGATTTTGTTAAACTGCTTACTTTGTTTACGTCGCGCCTGTTTGTGTTCTGAAATACTCTCGTTAATTTAGTTATCAGTTTCATGTTAATAAGTACTTTATTTATTATTGATGTTTGGCCTGGTTCTTTTTACGGATGTGAAATATCAGCAAACTTTTTTGGATTGAATTAAATATGAGATTTAGATATTGATTACTGACTTCTGTATTTCAAGCATTGCAAACGTCTAGCATCAATTTTCTGCTTATCTATCTAATTCATGAACAATAATCGATCGAGGATTCTAGATATATGCTTTATTTTATAAGCCACGGCTTATGAATAGGCAAATGACTCATGAGACTGAGGTTTAAATAATTTTACTGAATAGAATGACAAATAAAGGTGTCTATCAAGTTTTTTTATAAAATAGCTTTATCCACCCACGCTCTTGTTTAACTATATTTTTGTTCTGAGGCATAATTTGTAGTCTAGTTCAGATTGCTATTTATATTTAACTGTCCGTGTCTTAGGCCTATTTTATTTTTTGCTAATGACGTAGTAATAAAAAATATAATGTAAATATAAATTTTTGTACAGCTTTACAGCTTAGAATTACTTCGAAACTGATATATGCTTTTTTATAAAAGCCATTAGGCCTTAGCTAAGTGATAATCTACCTTATGATTACTGATAATGATACTGTTTATTATAGCCATCACTATGCACTTTGAAGTATATATATAATTTAAATTGCTAAATAATTAACAAGTAGCAAGTAAAACAGGTAATAACTTTTTTTAAACTTTAACTTTATAGTTTCATATAATTTGCAATGTAAAAAGCTATATAAAATGTGACTTGCACTATTCTTTAAAATGTATAATTGCAATATGTTTTCATTTGCATTATTTGTTACATTTATTTCATTTAAAACTCACATTATGAGCTTTAAGAACTTAGAACATGTTAAAAGTTAAAAATGCAAAACCTGATATATTTGCTTTTTAAAAAATTAGAAAATAGCAATATTTTATTATATATTTTATTGTTTACAAACTGGCTTTAAATGCCTAGCAGGAGTGTTTCCTTTTATACTATTGTATATTTAATATACCAATAAATTCTTAACTTGCTTTAGTAGAAGTTTTTTAGACTTAAATGTAAGTAAAATATGTTAAATGTTTTTCACTTTAATTCATGCCATGCCAGGACTTCTTTGGGAGATCTTCTCAGCTGCATTTTATGATATGCCTTTCATTCTGAGCTCTAAACCTGAGGCCTTACTTAAACAATGAAACTGGTGGACTTGCTATATGTTACCTTTACATTTGGTTGAGTGAGTCTAGTGCTTTCTCCATGAACCAACCTGATCTGTCTGAGCAACCTGTTGCAATGTTGGCGACTCCTGCACCTAGCAGGCCACTTCTGCCCACAACTGGTTCAGGTGCTGCGCTGCTACTTTTGGATTCTGGCACCCAAGATTCTGGTGGCTATGTGGCCTACATTTTCTCTCAGACCACAAGACACACCTTTTTAGAACCTTATGTTTTATAGTGTGTTTTATTGTATGGGCCTAGTTGCTATACCAAAAATCTTGTTTTGCATTTAAGTTAATAAAACTTCTGCTTCAGGAATTTATTACTTGTGCCTAAAAATTCTAAAACCTATTTCTGTTGCCTGTTCATCTTTTTCACTAAATCAAGAGGCATTAAGAGCTTCATTTAGAGCTCTGTGAGATTCACATTTGTATTGAAACTGTTTGGATAGGATCATAACCATGCCCCCCACCCAGATATCTTTTTTACCCTTCTTGAGGTAGCCATATTGATTTTCTGTTCTGGTCTGTGCAGACTGCTCTATACGTCCATGGCCATAGATTAAAATATTTGAGCTGATGCTGCTTTATTAATAAAACTTTTTATTATCCGATCAATGTGTTTGGGAAGTCGTGTTTTAAATCGTAGGCTCGTTTACTCGTATATTTGTTGAAATTAAGCAAGAGCTCGTCAATCGTTTCGCGCTTGTTCCTGCAGTCTATCAATTGTGGGTCTGTAAGCCAAGCATATACCCATAAACTAATACGTGGCTGCTGGCAGCCACACATCACAGGTACATAGCTGGTTGAGCTTAAAAAGCACTTATTAGTTATATAAGGAGTATGCTATAGTAAAAATAAAAGCATCCTAGCTTTCAAAGCTAGAACATTACAACGCTACCACGCTGAAGAGGGCTCGTACTCTCATGCCAGAGCGAACGCAGAAAAGTCGATACAAAAGAGGCCAAATTGCAACGTAAAAGTGAAAATAAGGAAGCACATACTGCGCGTGTTCTCAAACTCTGCTCGAGCAGCTCAGATTGGCCCTGCTGAAACTGAAGTGCAGCATACTGCCAGACTGTGCTCAAAATCTGCTTGTGTCGAACAAAGCTGAGTGACAGAGTCCAACTTGCAGCGATGCGCCAGACTGGATTCTGATCGACTACCCGCCGAACATAAGAGGTGGGGTTCTCTACAATGGTTGTCAATTATGTTGACACAAGTTGTTGCTGCGTGTAGCGATTTGTAGCGATTTTTATTTTCATTCCGTTTCCAAACAGCTGAAAGGTACATCTGTGGAGATGAACATTTTATTATTAGAGAGATAATGAGTGAACACTTTGTCTGTATTTTTTGCTGTCTTCTTTCTATTCCAATAGGATTCTAGCACCATGCAGATTTCAAGATATTAAATTATGAGTTCCAAGTTATTTAAGCATGATTACATAGTCTGTTACAATGCTATAACCTTCATGATGCCCCAAAATTATTGATCCTAGGTAAATCTGATGTCAGTTAAGCAGACCAATGAATTTAAAGTAAATTTAAAGTCAATCAGACCTGATTATTTGGTGTTAGTAAGTGAAATCTGATTAATCTGGTGATCTTAGACTAGAATTGCTAGTCATAAAAAATTTTAAGTGATGGTCAATAAAAAGATGTTTAAAGTAATTTTTACAAAATTTACCTCAAATTATTCAGTATGAAATAAGCAGAATAACTATCATTAAAAATAAATAAAGCCTAATTCATTACAAAATATACATTAAATGGCAATAAAATTATATTAGGTTGTCCCTGCTGCAAAGCCAAAAAAATGCTTCTTTATAGGGTTCTTTGCAGTGCCTTGAGGAAATATCTAAGCTTTTCATTGTACATGCTCCACACAGTGGGCTTCCGGAGAAAAAAATCATGACAAAAACTAACATTTATGGCATTTAAGAGCCAACAAAGAGTACCATTTAGTAAAGAAAAAAAATGCTTCAAGCTTGATAGGTGTGTAATAACATATTTCAATTCTAAAAGCTGGAAATTATTCATTTTGATGCAACAGACTACTGGAGAAAATCACTTTGTGCTCTCTAACTATTAAAAAGTATTTTTATATTGTTATAGAATGGTTATACAATAAGTAATATATTAGGCTTTTTCAATAAAAAGCATCGATTTTATGCTAAATTATTTTCTAAAATGTAAAAGTGAATAATCCAATTGGATACATCAATTTAGATTAGTTTTTAACATATTCTCATATGAGCATATAGGTGGGATGTCATAATCAATGTTTACTACCAAAACGAAGAATATTCGAACTACAGTAAGGTTTATACAAATAAAGCATTACTCATGCATGCATTTAATGCAAATTAACTTAAAACTTTCACCAACTACATTAATTCATACATTTTTAGCCCTTATTTGTAAATTATATAGAATTTTTTTCACACGTGTTCAACGTGGTTGAATTTCCGCCAAAAAAATTATCGCTGAAAAGGACATATTTTGTCTTTTAGAGGAGCGAAAAAGACTAATTTTACTTAGATTATAGTAAAATTATTTATAATTCACAGTTTAATGCAAGATTTAACCGGCCATACTCATTAGAAAACAGATACAATTTGGTATTACAAAGTTTGAATGGTGTAAACTCGCGATGCCCTCGTTTTGACTTTGCCCCAACATCATGACCTTAATTTGAGAACTACCCCGGTGCGCACGAAAAAAAATCCAGATAAATTTATTTTGTTGAATTTATAACGCATACAGGAGTAATAACTATCTGAATGTAATTGTTATTACTTTTTTAAATATCCTAACTTATATATAATAAAACTGACAAAATTTACTTATAAATAAATCAATATTGTTACAAAAACTGCTTTACCTTGTTTTTTCGTGTAAAGATTTCCGGTTTGGCATTTGCTAATCGGATTGCATTAGGCCATTGTATTAGGCGAATTATAAGGCCAAAAAATTCAGAGGTCTTTGCTATAACTAAAGCTTTGTGTCGTGACATAAGTTTGCATGTTAATCGAAGACCATTTTATTAAAAAATTTGATAATGGCACAAACATGGCTCTTTTCTTTAGAGAATAAGTCATACAGATAACTAGGCCTACTATTTATCTTTTCTTAAATAATGTTGCTCAATAGAGGGCCCCTAGGCTATTGATAATTCTAGTTTTAGTAGTGCTAGTAGGATGTCAATAAAAATAATTAATTTATAAATATAATCTGTAGATTTTATTTGTATTTTATTTTAGTGTTTTAATTTTATTAGAATTAGGGCCTAAATAATAAATCTATGTTGCTCAATACTCTCTATCTTACTCTTTATGGTTATAGATCAGACTAGCAATCTAGTGCCACCCCCCTTCGGGGTGCAGGAGCAAAATTATTCATAGAAAAAATTAAAAAGCACATTTTCTTAAGAACCAATTTTCCTTCTTAAGTTTTAAAAATCACCTTATGGCTTATTCAAGTAAAAATGTCAACAGGCAAAGAGGTTTGCTATGAATCTTTTTTTCTAGAATTAACAAAGAGAAGAGAAACCAAAAGAGAAAAATGCTTTGTTATAAAGAAAATACTTTAAAAAATATTTTTCTAGTTTTTGCATTTTATTGCCATTGAGACAATAGCCAATTATGCCTTTTTTATAGAAGTGGCTTTTATAAAAATCCATTAGTATCACATAATTCATAAAAATAGACCTGTTTTTATTTTGAAATTAACAAAATTGATCAGTTTTAATATAAAATTTGAAAGAAAAAAATTATAAAATGCAAAGCAAGTTACCTATTACTAAATAAATAAAGTTATATAAAAATATTTTTAAAAACCTAGTTTTTTGGCAGAAATAATCAAAGTAGAATATGATAAATCTGCTAAAGCAGGATTGCTTTATGTATAAATAGATTAGGCCTAAAAGTAGCAAATAGATTATTTATGTGTATCCCTATGCTAATCCTTTTATAAAATACCCTATATGAAGTTATAGGGGGAATTATCTATGCTATTTCCATTGTTTCTAAAAACAACCTTAAGGAAATAAACTAGGCCTAGTCAAGAATTTATACTAAATAGATGCCATATAAATTGACTATAGAAGTAAAACCATAGCAAATTCAGTACATTTTAAAGAACTTGTAGGTTTGATTATATTTTGTTGAAAAGGAGTTTTAAATAATTGTAAATAACTTTGAATTGCCCTTATACTAAGCTGTAATCTCCCTTGAAAATCGCCTTTATACCAGACTAATCTCCCTTGAGAATCGCCTAACACCAGGCTGTAATCTCCCTTGAGAATCGCCTTATACCAGGCTGTAATCTCCCTTTAAAATCGCCTTATACTAGGCTATAATCTCCTTTGAGAATCGCCTTACACTAGGCTGTAATCTCCTTTGAAAATCACCTTATAACAGGCTGTAATCCCTTGAGAATCGCCTTATACTATGTTATAATCTCCTTTGAGAAATGCCTTACACCAGGCTGTAATCTCCCTTAAAAATTGCCTTTATACCAGACTAATCTCCCTTGAGAATTGCCTTATACCAGGCTGTAATCTCCTTTGAGAAGCTGTAATCCTAGGTTTATTTTTTAAGCCATATGGGGTTTTTTGGCCCCTTGAAAATCTCATTGACAACTGGATTTTTGGCATCAGAGGCCAATCAGGCAACTTCATTTCCTTGTGCCAGTTGCCACTTTCAGAAAATGATTTTGCAAGTGTAATAAAAGTGCCATATGAATCTAAGTTGTGGCAAATACTAAGTTGCAAAAATTTACAATGTCAATAACAAGTCCCAGACAGTCTCATTCCCATAGTCATACAGTGCATACATGTTTAATGAGCCTCGGAAATATCTATCCTCAAGAATGTGGCTAGTTGCCAACGGGCAACCAAAAATAGCCATTGGCAACTGGATTTTGAGCCCCAAGGGCCAGCTGGCAACTGGATTTCCAACCTTAAAAAAACCCTGCTGTAATCTCCTTTGAGAATCGTCCTACACCAGGCTGTAATCTCCCTAGAGAATCGCCCCTATATACCAGACTATGATCTAAATTTCTCATTATTGCATGCCTCTGCCAACTGTGTCGTTGGTGCTGCTGAGAGCCGCCTTTCGTGGCATTCGCTGCCACAAGCTCCTCCTTGTTGCACAGCGGGCAAACAGTTTTACAACAAAGCCTTGCATTTGGACTGCGCAACCAGGCCAGCGTGCACTGTGCACTTCTAAATCGTCATCGTCTAATGTCGATGAAGAGGACGACAGCCAGTTAGACTACGACGAATATGTTGAATATCTCGGCGACGATCGCGACGATCGACGAGTTGACGAGGCGGCTATCAAGGCGGATCTGGCCGCCGCTGCCGCTGAAAGACGTCGCCGTTTTGTAGCCGAGTGTCCAGTGGATGCAGTCCAGCGCGGCCGCACCGGGGTGATCGATCTAGGCGACCTAGTGCGCCTATTGCGGCACCGTAACGCTCGGGATATTGTTGTCATGGCAACTAGCCCGGTAAACAAATTCCGGCCATCGATTCGTCCTCCATATTTAGCCGTGTGCTCCGGCAGATCCTCGCGTCATCTTGTCAGCATCGCCGAATACGTGCTCCAGGTGTACAAGTCCCGAGTCCTGTCCGAGGGTCAGTGCCAAGATCAGGCCGCTGATCAGCTGCCTCGAATCGAAGTGGGCTCGAGTCCATCTCAGTGCAACTGGGCGGCTATGGATCTGGGCAACTGCGAGCTGCACTGCTTCCTGCCGGCTGTTCGGACTCGCTACGATCTCGAATCCCTTTGGTGTCTAGGTCCCGAACTCGATTCCTCTTGTCAATCGAATGCTAGCGAAGACTCGAATTTGTCTACTTCAAATGGCATCGACTGGGACAAGGTGGCGCGTGAAGCCCTTGAAGAGAAACAGCAGCGCAGAATGAAGGCTGCTCAGGGCGATAGTGATAACAATGCTGCTCAGAATCATTGAGTTATCATGCGCGTCACTGTCTTATTTCCTATTTAATATTAAATTCATATCGTTATGCTACATTCTTGGCATTGGTCGTGTATATATCGTTTTCGTGTTTATCAAGCGTTTATAAGTTCTGTTTATTTGCTGTGATCTTTCTTTTAGACTAGAGAAGAACAAGTTCTCTCACAGAATCTCCCTTGAAAATCGCCTGCAAAGCTAGAATCTCCTTTGAGAATCGCCTACAAAGCTAGAATCTCCTTTGAGAATCGCCTGCAAAGCTAGAATCTCCTTTGAGAATCGCCTGCAAAGCTAGAATCTCCTTTTGAGAATCGCCTGCAATGCTAGAATCTCCTTTGAGAATCGCCTGCAAAGCTAGATTCTCCTTTTGAGAATCGCCTGCAATGCTAGAATCTCCCTTGAGAATCGCCTGCAAAGCTAGAATCTCTCTTGAGAATCGTTAGCAAAACTAGAATCTCCCTTTGAGAATCGCCTGCAAAGCTAGAATCTTCTTTAAGAATCGCCTGCAAATCTAGAATCTCCTTTTGAGAATCGCCTGCAATGCTAGAATCTCCTTTGAGAATCACCTGCAAAGCTAGAATCTCCCTTTGAGAATCGCCTGCAAAGCTAGAATCTCCCTTGAGAATCGCCAGCTAAGCTAAATCTCCCTTGAGAATCGCCAGCTAAGCTAGAATCTCTCTTGAGAATCGCATGCAAAGCTAGAATCTCCCTTTGAGAATCACCTGCAAAGCTAGAATCTCCCTTGAGAATCGCCTGCAAAGCTAGAATCTCTCTTGAGAATCGCCAGCAAAGCTAGAATCTCTCTTGAGAATCGCCAGCAAAGCTAGAATCTCCCTTTGAGAATCGCCTGCAAAGCTAGAATCTCCCTTTGAGAATCGCCTGCAAAGCTAGAATCTCCCTTTGAGAATCGCCTGCAAAGCTAGAATCTCTCTTGAGAATCGGATGCAAAGCTAGAATCTCCCTTTGAGAATCGCCTGCAAAGCTAGAATCTCTCTTGAGAATCGCCAGCTAAGCTAGAATCTCCCTTGAGAAATCGCATGCAAAGCTAGAATCCCCCATTGAGAATCGCCTGCAAAGCTAGAATCTCCCTTTGAGAATCGCCTGCAAAGCTAGAATCTCTCTTGAGAATCGCCAGTAAAGCTAGAATCTCTCTTGAAAATCGCCAGCAAAGCTAGAATCTCCTTTGAGAATCGCCTGCAAAGCTAGAATCTCTCTTGAGAATCGGATGCAAAGCTAGAATCTCCCTTTGAGAATCGCCTGCAAAGCTAGAATCTCCCTTTGAGAATCGCCTGCAAAGCTAGAATCTCCCTTTGAGAATCGCCTGCAAAGCTAGAATCTCTCTTGAGAATCCCCAGCAAAGCTAGAATCTCTCTTGAGAATCGCCAGCTAAGCTAAATCTCCCTTGAGAATCGCCAGCTAAGCTAGAATCTCCCATGAGAATCGCCAGCTAAGCTAGAATCTCCCTTGAGAAATCGCATGCAAAGCTAGAATCCCCCATTGAGAATCGCCTGCAAAGCTAGAATCTCCCTTTGAGAATCGCCTGCAAAGCTAGAATCTCTCTTGAGAATCGCCAGCAAAGCTAGAATCTCTCTTGAAAATCGCCAGCAAAGCTAGAATCTCCTTTGAGAATCGCCTGCAAAGCTAGAATCTCTCTTGAGAATCGGATGCAAAGCTAGAATCTCCCTTTGAGAATCGCCTGCAAAGCTAGAATCTCCCTTTGAGAATCGCCTGCAAAGCTAGAATCTCCCTTTGAGAATCGCCTGCAAAGCTAGAATCTCCCTTTGAGAATCGCCTGCAAAGCTAGAATCTCTCTTGAGAATCGCCAGCTAAGCTAGAATCTCCCTTGAGAATCGCCAGCTAAGCTAAATCTCCCTTGAGAATCGCCAGCTAAGCTAGAATCTCCCATGAGAATCGCCAGCTAAGCTAGAATCTCCCTTGAGAAATCGCATGCAAAGCTAGAATCCCCCATTGAGAATCGCCTGCAAAGCTAGAATCTCCCTTTGAGAATCGCCTGCAAAGCTAGAATCTCTCTTGAGAATCGCCAGCAAAGCTAGAATCTCTCTTGAGAATCGCCAGCAAAGCTAGAATCTCTCTTGAGAATCGCCAGCAAAGCTAGAATCTCTCTTGAAAATCGCCAGCAAAGCTAGAATCTCCTTTGAGAATCGCCTGCAAAGCTAGAATCTCTCTTGAGAATCGGATGCAAAGCTAGAATCTCCCTTTGAGAATCGCCAGCTAAGCTAAATCTCCCTTGAGAATCGCCAGCTAAGCTAGAATCTCCCATGAGAATCGCCAGCTAAGCTAGAATCTCCCTTGAGAAATCGCATGCAAAGCTAGAATCCCCCATTGAGAATCGCCTGCAAAGCTAGAATCTCCCTTTGAGAATCGCCTGCAAAGCTAGAATCTCTCTTGAGAATCGCCAGCAAAGCTAGAATCTCTCTTGAAAATCGCCAGCAAAGCTAGAATCTCCTTTGAGAATCGCCTGCAAAGCTAGAATCTCTCTTGAGAATCGGATGCAAAGCTAGAATCTCCCTTTGAGAATCGCCTGCAAAGCTAGAATCTCCCTTTGAGAATCGCCTGCAAAGCTAGAATCTCCCTTTGAGAATCGCCTGCAAAGCTAGAATCTCTCTTGAGAATCCCCAGCAAAGCTAGAATCTCTCTTGAGAATCGCCAGCTAAGCTAGAATCTCCCTTGAGAATCGCCAGCTAAGCTAAATCTCCCTTGAGAATCGCCAGCTAAGCTAGAATCTCCCATGAGAATCGCCAGCTAAGCTAGAATCTCCCTTGAGAAATCGCATGCAAAGCTAGAATCCCCCATTGAGAATCGCCTGCAAAGCTAGAATCTCCCTTTGAGAATCGCCTGCAAAGCTAGAATCTCTCTTGAGAATCGCCAGCAAAGCTAGAATCTCTCTTGAAAATCGCCAGCAAAGCTAGAATCTCCTTTGAGAATCGCCTGCAAAGCTAGAATCTCTCTTGAGAATCGGATGCAAAGCTAGAATCTCCCTTTGAGAATCGCCTGCAAAGCTAGAATCTCCCTTTGAGAATCGCCTGCAAAGCTAGAATCTCCCTTTGAGAATCGCCTGCAAAGCTAGAATCTCCCTTTGAGAATCGCCTGCAAAGCTAGAATCTCTCTTGAGAATCCCCAGCAAAGCTAGAATCTCTCTTGAGAATCGCCAGCTAAGCTAGAATCTCCCTTGAGAATCGCCAGCTAAGCTAAATCTCCCTTGAGAATCGCCAGCTAAGCTAGAATCTCCCATGAGAATCGCCAGCTAAGCTAGAATCTCCCTTGAGAAATCGCATGCAAAGCTAGAATCCCCCATTGAGAATCGCCTGCAAAGCTAGAATCTCCCTTTGAGAATCGCCTGCAAAGCTAGAATCTCTCTTGAGAATCGCCAGCAAAGCTAGAATCTCTCTTGAAAATCGCCAGCAAAGCTAGAATCTCTTTTGAGAATCGCCTGCAAAGCTAGAATCTCTCTTGAGAATCGGATGCAAAGCTAGAATCTCCCTTTGAGAATCGCCTGCAAAGCTAGAATCTCCCTTTGAGAATCGCCTGCAAAGCTAGAATCTCTCTTGAGAATTCCCAGCAAAGCTAGAATCTCTCTTGAGAATCGCCAGCTAAGCTAGAATCTCCCTTGAGAATCGCCAGCTAAGCTAAATCTCCCTTGAGAATCGCCAGCTAAGCTAGAATCTCCCATGAGAATCGCCAGCTAAGCTAGAATCTCCCTTGAGAAATCGCATGCAAAGCTAGAATCCCCCATTGAGAATCGCCTGCAAAGCTAGAATCTCCCTTTGAGAATCGCCTGCAAAGCTAGAATCTCTCTTGAGAATCGCCAGCAAAGCTAGAATCTCTCTTGAAAATCGCCAGCAAAGCTAGAATCTCCTTTGAAAATCGCCAGCAAAGCTAGAATCTCCTTTGAGAATCGCCTGCAAAGCTAGAATCTCTCTTGAGAATCGCCAGCAAAGCTAGAATCTCCCTTGAGAATCGCCAGCTAAGCTAGAATCTCCCTTGAGAATCGCCAGCTAAGCTAGAATCTCCCATGAGAATCGCCAGCTAAGCTAGAATCTCCCTTGAGAAATCGCATGCAAAGCTAGAATCCCCCATTGAGAATCGCCTGCAAAGCTAGAATCTCCCTTTGAGAATTGCCTGCAAAGCTAGAATCTCCTTTGAGAATCGCCTGCAAAGCTAGAATCTCCTTTGAGAATCCCCAAATCCCTAAATGTTTGCAGCTAGCTGAAACAGCTGATCAAATGTTCAGCTCGAACAGCGGCGCCAATTTTTCGCCGTCAAATCCCGGAGGCAATGGCATCATTCCGGAGAATCTTCGCGGCGCCGGCGGACCTCCCCTGATTGGGCAAGCGGCGGCTGGCGGCAGCGGCGGCCCTCCCATAGGCCGAGGCCGCGGCATTCGACCTCTGTCTATGGACGACAATCGAAATCAGCAGCAGCCGCAGCCTCCAACAGTGCCGGCCGCTGTCGCTACTGGCCAGGTGGAACAGGTAAATCTGCAGTCGAATCCGCCAGTTCGCGGCCGGGGTCGCGGAATTCGCCCGCTAGATTTAACCGAATTTGACGAGCTGCCGCAGCCTCCGAAGGTTGAGCAGCAACAGCAACAGCAGCAACCCGCTTGGTATGAGCCGCAGAATCCGCAGCAGCAATGGCGCCAAAGATCATCTCGTCCACAGCAGCCCTGGCGCAAGCAGTCGCCACGGCTGCAGCAGCAGCAGCAACAGGTTCGTTAATTATCTAATTGAATCAGTACTTTCAGTGTCTGTTATTGTGTGTTTATGGGTCATAAAAGTTAGTATATTTGATCAAGATGATTTCGGTCCTGGTTTAGAATTAATAAACTTTATGCGGAATTCAACAACAAAAACAACCAGCATCAACAACAAAATAAACGAAAACACCAAAAAACAACAACACTAACACGAACAAAACCACTACCAACAACAACAACGCCAAAAACAACAACACCAACAACAACACCAAAAACAACAAGAACAACACAAAAAACAACAAAACCAACAACAATACCAAAAACAACAACACCTACTACAACACCAAAAACAACAACAACACCAAAAACAACAACAACAACACCAACACCAACAACACCAAAAACAACAACAACAACAACACCAAAAAAGCAACAACAACACCAAAAACAACAACACCAACAACAACAACCAACAACAACACCAACAACAACACCAAAAACAACAACAACACCAAAAAAAGCAACAACAACATCAACAACAACAACACCAACATTAACAATGACACCAAAAAAAGCAACAACAACATCAACAACAACACCAACAACACCAACAAAAACACCAAAAACAACAACACCAACAATGACAACAACAGCAAAGCGCACTTATCATCAAGGTCATCAGAGTCTTAAGCATAAAAAATGGTGATAGAACATACATGCGCAACCTCCAAAATTCGGTCGGCCGTGCGACTTAGTTTAACAAAAATGCGACGTAGTTTTTAGCCAAAAATGCGACTTACATGTAAAAAAATCCTAAAGCAAAATTAACGCAACTTTGGGTAAACGGCAGGAGTAACTATGACTGTCTTATTAACCCAAAATGCCTCGTCAGCTACTTAGTACTACTTCTTGGGTGTTTTTTGGGTGGGCATTTTTGCGACTTCCTTGGTTGGCCGCCAAATCGGTCGGCCAGATCGGCCGACTCGGCCGACTGTTGCGCATGTATGTGATAGAAGTAACGCAGTTAGCCAGCAGGCAGTGGACAAAACGGGAATTCACATCACACCGTGTCTTTCCACGTCTTTAGAATAGAGTTTGAACGAAATAGTTTTTCTCCAACTCACTGCGCATCACAGGGGCGCCATTACCAGCAGCAGCAGCAAGTGCAAGCGCTGTCACCAGAGGACCTGGAGTTTGTCACAAGTCACAGTCTGCGAAGCATTGCTCTAAATTGCGATACCAACTTTGCCGGACAGTCGCTTGAAATTCGTTCAGTCGCTCTTGAGCTGCTGTTGGATAGGGAGCGAAGGCTCGCCGTTGCTGCGAACTCATCTTAATAACGCTAATGATTTTTTTCCGAGCATTTTCAAACGCTGACTTAAATAACGAGGCAATAGGCTTGCCGTATATTTCACTGCGTTGCTAGTTTAAAGGCTTGTTAAAGCTGAATTTCGAGTTTTTCAAGTATTTCTGTGTGTTCCCTGAGAATCGCCCCCTCACACACCTGTAGCCTTCACTGAGAATCGCCCCTCACACACCTGTAGCCTTCATTGAGAATCGCCCCTCACACACCTGTAGCCTTCACTGAGAATCGCCCCTCACACACCTGTAGCCTTCATTGAGAATCGCCCCTCACACACCTGTAGCCTTCACTGAGAATCGCCCCTCACACACCTGTAGCCTTCATTGAGAATCGCCCCTCACACACCTGTAGCCTTCACTGAGAATCGCCCCTCACACACCTGTAGCCTTCATTGAGAATCGCCCCTCACACACCTGTAGCCTTCACTGAGAATCGCCCTTCACACACCTGTAGCCTTCATTGAGAATCGCCCCTCACACACCTGTAGCCTTCACTGAGAATCGCCCCTCACACACCTGTAGCCTTCATTGAGAATCGCCCCTCACACACCTGTAGCCTTCACTGAGAATCGCCCCTCACACACCTGTAGCCTTCACTGAGAATCGCCCCTCACACACCTGTAGCCTTCACTGAGAATCGCCCCTCACACACCTGTAGCCTTCACTGAGAATCGCCCCTCACACACCTGTAGCCTTCACTGAGAATCGTCCCCTCACACACCTGTAGCCTTCACTGAGAATCGCCCCTCACACACCTGTAGCCTTCATTGAGAATCGCCCCTCACACACCTGTAGCCTTCACTGAGAATCGCCCCTCACACACCTGTAGCCTTCATTGAGAATCGCCCCTCACACACCTGTAGCCTTCACTGAGAATCGCCCTTCACACACCTGTAGCCTTCATTGAGAATCGCCCCTCACACACCTGTAGCCTTCACTGAGAATCGCCCCTCACACACCTGTAGCCTTCATTGAGAATCGCCCCTCACACACCTGTAGCCTTCACTGAGAATCGCCCCTCACACACCTGTAGCCTTCACTGAGAATCGCCCCTCACACACCTGTAGCCTTCACTGAGAATCGCCCCTCACACACCTGTAGCCTTCACTGAGAATCGCCCCTCACACACCTGTAGCCTTCACTGAGAATCGTCCCCTCACACACCTGTAGCCTTCACTGAGAATCGCCCCCTCACACACCTGTAGCCTTCATTGAGAATCGCCCCTCACACACCTGTAGCCTTCACTGAGAATCGCCCCTCACACACCTGTAGCCTTCACTGAGAATCGCCCCTCACACACCTGTAGCCTTCATTGAGAATCGCCCCTCACACACCTGTAGCCTTCACTGAGAATCGCCCCTCACACACCTGTAGCCTTCACTGAGAATCGCCCCTCACACACCTGTAGCCTTCACTGAGAATCGCCCCTCACACACCTGTAGCCTTCACTGAGAATCGCCCCTCACACACCTGTAGCCTTCACTGAGAATCGCCCCTCACACACCTGTAGCCTTCATTCAGAATCGCCCCTCATACACCTGTAGCCTTCACTGAAAATCGCCCCCTCACAAACCTGTAGCTTTCATCTGAATCACACTGTTTTTACAGCCTCAAGATGGCTAAAGTAATAAAAGTTTTAATCTTACGTTGCATTGTCCGCCAGTTTGCTTTTAAAGTTTCTCTTTCAAGCAAAATCTCCATAATAAATCCGTGTGCCATAATAAAGAAATAATAAACATCCTTAATAACTTCCCTACGATTATTTTTTTGCAAAATACGCTTTCTCTGACTACTGTCAGTAGAATTAACGAGTGCAACAAAGAATTTGTTGGTAGCATTTATCAATCCGCTACAAGTGCCAGTGAAGTACTCGCTGACAGGACAAGAATTCATTTCATTCAGTGCATTAGCGCGCGCTAATTCTTGCTTCAGAACGCCCAGTTACAATTGCTCAATTAAGCGGTGCGTCGCAGAGAACTCTCGTTTGCAATACAATGACGCAGGACAGTTTAAGTGCCGTTCAGAGGCGTAGCCAGAAATTTTTCACGGGGGGGGGGTACAACTGGTGAGACTACTGCTTATCAGTATGGTGTAATGTAACTTTCATAAAAATTACGTGCACCATCCACTGTACCTGACTACTACTAGTACTACAAAATTTTAGCGCCGCACGTCCTCAAATTTAGCGCCGCAGGCACTCATATTAGCGCCGCAGGCACATTTTGGCGCCGCAGGCACTCATTTTGGCGCCGCAGGCACTCATTTTAGCGCCGCAGGCACTCATTTTGGCGCCGCAGGCACTCATTTTAGCGCCGCAGGCACTCATTTTGGCGCCGCAGGCACTCATTTTAGCGCCGCAGGCACTTATTTTGGCGCCGCATGTCCTCATTTTTAGCGCCTCAGGCACTCATTTTGGCGCCACATGTCCTCATTTTAACGCCACAGGCACTCATTTTGGCGCCGCACGTCCTCAAATTTAGCGCCGCAGATACTCATTTTAGCGCCGCAGGCACCTATTTTGGCGCCGCAGGTACTCATTTTAGCGCCGCAGGCACCCATTTTGGCGCCGCATGTCCTCATTTTAACGCCACAGGCACTCATTTTAGCGCCGCAGGTACTCACCGTGCTTACTACTTTGTATATAGCTATCTGTACACATTCTTTTAGATTAGACCATTTGTTTACTGTCTTTTTACCTACCAACTTTTTTCATGCCCCACACCAGACCACAGCCTTACGAGGGGATTACATCCCCTTATCCCCCCTTGCCTACGCCACTGTGCCGTTAGGGCGAAAACCGGCCGCGCGACGCCGCAGCCTCTGAAGGTAAAATAAAGTAGGTGGCCAGCTTCCCGAGTAGGGCTCATGTACGTTCAATTACATTTATTTGGCGAGCCGCCAACCAGTGGTTGCATGGATTTCCGACTGACTTCAATTTGATGATCAAGCTGAGTTCAAGAGCAACAGATATCTGTTAATTGTCTCTTTTGCTGTGTTAGTGTTTGCGCGGTCTGTTTCTTTTCGATTTCCAAGTGAATGCATTTAAATTTTAATTACAAGAATATACATGTAGTCGTAAAATGGTTTAATGTTAAATCTAATAAATGTTAATATACTCGTAGTTTTTTTGTTTTCCATTTTTCACTATATACAGGTACATCTGCATTTGCACCATTTCAGGTCATATCTCCGGTACAGTACATCGAACTGAAAACCTAAGGGGAAGTAGAAAAGGTGGACTTCATCCTGGGTAATCAGTGCCTAAGAAGGATCCTAACTACTTCAATAATTAGCATTCTGTTAAACGCGACATTACCTGTTAAGTAGTTTTAATATTAAGCCTGTTTTAAGGCGATATACCTTATGTATCTGAAAACGGATCTGAAAACCACCGAATATGCGTGGATTGAGAAACAGACAAATCCAATATGACTGAGGGAGAGGAGAGAGGCAGATTCAATGGCTGAGGGAGCGAGAGAGGCAGATTCAATGACTGAGGGAGAGGAGAGAGGCAGATTCAATGACTGAGGGAGAGGAGAGAGGCAGATTCAATGACTGAGGGAGCGGAGAGAGGCAGATTCAATGACTGAGGGAGCGGAGAGAGGCAGATTCAATGGCTGAGGGAGCAGAGAGAGGCAGATTCAATGACTGAGGGAGCGGAGAGAGGCAGATTCAATGACTGAGTGAGAGGAGAGAGGCAGATTCAATGACTGAGGGAGAGGAGAGAGGCAGATTCAATGACTGAGGGAGAGGAGAGAGGCAGATTCAATGACTGAGGGAGCGGAGAGAGGCAGATTCAATGACTGAGGGAGAGGAGAGAGGCAGATTCAATGACTGAGGGAGGGGAGAGAGGCAGATTCAATGACTGAGGGAGGGGAGAGAGGCAGATTCAATGACTGAGGGAGCGGAGAGAGGCAGATTCAATGACTGAGGGAGCTGAGAGAGGCAGATTCAATGACTGAGGGAGCGGAGAGAGGCAGATTCAATGACTGAGGGAGCGGAGAGAGGCAGATTCAATGACTGAGGGAGAGGAGAGAGGCAGATTCAATGACTGAGGGAGAGGAGAGAGGCAGATTCAATAACTGAGGGAGGGGAGAGAGGCAGATTCAATGACTGAGGGAGCAGAGAGGCAGATTCAATGACTGAGGGAGAGGAGAGAGGCAGATTCAATGACTGAGGGAGCAGAGAGGCAGATTCAATGACTGAGGGAGCGGAGAGAGGCAGATTCAATGGCTGAGGGAGCGGAGAGATGGCCATAAATGGTAGATTCAATGACTGAGGGAGCGGAGAGAGGCAGATTCAATGACTGAGGGAGCGGAGAGAGGCAGATTCAATGACTGAGGGAGAGGAGAGAGGCAGATTCAATGACTGAGGGAGAGGAGAGAGGCAGATTCAATGACTGAGGGAGAGGAGAGAGGCAGATTCAATGACTGAGGGAGGGGAGAGAGGCAGATTCAATGGCTGAGGGAGCTGAGAGAGGTAGATTCAATGGCTGAGGGAGCTGAGAGAGGTAGATTCAATGGCTGAGGGAGCTGAGAGAGGTAGATTCAATGACTGAGGGAGCGGAGAGAGGCAGATTCAATGACTGAGGGAGAGGAGAGAGGCAGATTCAATGACTGAGGGAGGGGAGAGAGGCAGATTCAATGGCTGAGGGAGCTGAGAGAGGTAGATTCAATGGCTGAGGGAGCTGAGAGAGGTAGATTCAATGGCTGAGGGAGCTGAGAGAGGTAGATTCAATGACTGAGGGAGCGAGAGAGGCAGATTCAATTGCTCAAATAACATTTGAAGAAGCAGAAGGCGATTACTATAAAGACACATTTAAATATAAATTTTCAGACAATACGCTGCTATTTCACAAGCCAAATATGCACAGACAAGCTGTCGCCCAGCCTAAAGCAGTAAATTTATGTTCAACGCGAATTCGTGCATAAAATACTACTAAAAAAGACGGAAAAGAAATCGACTCCGCGCTCCTCAGAGAGAAAGCAGACGGGCGAGTCACGGAAATCACATGAAATCGTCGCTGTCATAGCCGCTCATGTCTTTATTGCTAACCATCTTAGACTCATCAAACAGCCTGTCGTAGGATTTCATCTGTTTCTCCTCCGCTTTGCGCTTCTTCTCCTCCTCGGCTGCTCGTTTCCGTTCCCGCTCGGCCGCCTTCAAATCCTGGCGCTCCCTGGCGTCCCGCTCCTCTCTGAGCGCGCGCAGGTCCGGGAACTCCTCGCGTTTGCTCTTCTCCAATGGCTTCAACAGCTGAGGCACCCGGCGCTCCACGTGCACCTTGCGGACCTGCTTGCTCTTGTGGAAGCCCACCTGGCCAACCGCCATATCTCCCGTCTTCTTCAGATTGTCCCACATGGTGTACACAATGTCCACATTGTTCTGCTTGCTGCCCTCGATGCTGTTGGCTTTCACAAGCTGGGCGCAGGCGTCAATCACCTTCGGGATGAGTGGGGGATATCGGGGATTATAGGCTGCCACTCTGTGAATGGCAAGTTTTTAACCCACCACCTGCTTCTTTTTATTCCATTGGGATTTTTATCCCATCTTCCCTAAGAAGTCATTATCCTACATCGCCTTCATTGGGGATCATGATCCTGCATTGCCTTCATTGGGGATCATGATCCTGCATTGCCTTCATTGGGGATCATTATCCCACATCGCCTTCATTGGGGATCATTATCCTACATCGCCTTCATTGGGGATCATGATCCTGCATTGCCTTCATTGGGGATCATGATCCTGCATTGCCTTCATTGGGGATCATTATCCCACATCGCCTTCGTTGGGGATCATTATCCCACATCGCCTTCGTTGGGGATCATTATCCCACATCCTTCATTGGGGATCATTATCCCACATTTCCTTCTTACTTTAAGGATCATTATCCCACATTCCCTTCTTACTTTGAGGATCATTATCCCACATTCCCTTCTTACTTTGAGGATCATTATCCCACATCCCCTCTTACTTTGGGGATCATTATCCCACATCCCCTCTTACTTTGGGGATCATCATCTCACATCCCCTCTTACTTTGGGGATCATGATCCTACATCCTCTTCTTACTCTGGTGATTATTGAGGCAATTAAAAGTACATATAGCACACCTGAGTTGGCACGTCGTCGAGAGTCTCGCCAGGCCGCAGCCGCAGATAGACGTGCGCGCTGCTGAGCTTGTCAACGTGAAACCAGACGTCCTCTGGCCAGCCCCAGCGAATTAGCTCCTCGTTCTCGTGCTTGTCAGCGCCCATGTACATTGTGTAGGGCGGGCTAACCAGGTCGCATGTGAAGTACAGCACCATGACTTGTAGTTGCGATGCGCTGGAATTGGAAGTAAGGGTTCCACAAACTGCTTGCTTAAGCCTCACACCTAATCACGTGACTTCAGTCAATAAATAGCCTAAATCACGTGACTTCAGTCAATAAATAGCCTAAATCACGTGACTTCAGCCAATAAATAGCCTAAATCACGTGACTTCAGTCAATAAATAGCCTAAATCACGTGACTTCAGCCAATAAATAGCCTAAATCACGTGACTTCAGTCAATAAATAGCCTAAATCACGTGACTTCAGCCGATATATAGCCTAAGTCACGTGACTTCAGCCGATATATAGCCTAAGTCACGTGACTTCAGCCAATAAATAGCCTAAATCACGTGACTTCAGCCAAAAAATAGCCTAAATCACGTGACTTCAGCCAATAAATAGCCTAAATCACGTGACTTCAGCCAATAAATAGCCTAAATCACGTGACTTAAGCCAAAAAATAGCCTAAATCACGTGACTTCAGCCGATATATAGCCTAAGTCACGTGACTTCAGCCAATAAATAGCCTAAATCACGTGACTTGTCCCACAAAGATACTACGAGCAATTATAATGGCAATAAAATAAAGCGTATTGACCGAATTAAAATGAACTTCACTCCAAGAGCTAATTGAGCTCCATTTAATAATTTTATTACAAACCCAAAAGCAATTTGTTGTAAGGTATATAGGTATATAGACACAAACTAGAATGCAATGGACTATTGCAACGACCGGTGGATGGAGGGCTGTAGCCGCCATATTAATTATGAATACTACTTTTATATGCCTTATAAGATTTTATCTATCGGATACGCGAGAACCCGAGAGTCTAGCTGATTAAAAATGGACAATTTAAGAATAGCAGGATCATAAATGACTCGAATGAGCCGTACTAAAACCTAGAAAAATTGGCTGAAGAGATCGGGAAGCTACAATTTCTCAAATCCCGATATGTAGCGAAAGATACTTTTAAATTATATGAAATATTTCATTTGTATTGTAGCGAAAAATCTTAACAAAACTTGAATTTTTTATGTTATTACCTTTATTGCATTAGAAATGGGAGCAAATAAGCGCATCAGGCTACTGCTAGCAGCAGTTGAAACATTTTATGAGTAATAATTGAGAATCCCAAAAAATTTTGTAAGTTAGGATAATAGAGCACTTAAAAACCTGTAAAAAGAGCAAAAATTAGTAATAACATTGCGAACACTTTGAGCTAAAACTGCTCAAAATACGATGATTGCTCAATTTACAATTGCAGGTACATCATTGCTTGACAGGTGCATATATAAATATTTCAATTGAAAAATTGCAAATAAAAATACACAATCATAAACTTCAGACAGTACAGGTGAGAATTATCACAGGCATTGTCGTTAAAACCGGTCACTACATGAATAATGAAATTACTATGCTAATTTTGGCAGGAGGAAGTACAATACATGTACTTTCACTTATCGGTATTACAAATATAAGCCTTTAGAATATATAGAGTACATAGCACCTTAAATTGCTCAGATACTAAAGACAAATTGTAAAAATCAGCTCCCAGCATTTTCAGTAGCACTTTGTCTTTATTTAACAGTTTAACAGATTTTCCTTTTTAACGTACCGAGAGACTAAGCTGTGACTGTACATTGCACTGACTATTTAATGTACATTGGACTGACTAGCCAATGTACATTGGACTGACTAGCTAATGTAAATTGGACTGACTAGCTAATGTACATTGCACTGACTATTTAATGTACATTGCACTGACTAGCTAATTTACATTGCACTGACTAGCCAATGTACATTACACTGACTAGCTAATGTAAATTGCACTGACTAGCTAATGTACATTGCACTGATTAGCTAATGTACATTGCGCTGACTAGCTAATGTACATTGCACTAACTAGCCAATGTACATTGCACTGCCTAGCTAATGTACATTGCAGTGACTAGCCAATGTACATTGCACTGACTAGCTAATGTACATTGCACAGACTAGCCAATGTACATTGCGCTGACTAGCTAATGTATTGATACATTGCACTGACTAGCTAATGTACATTGCACTGACTAGCTAATGTACATTGCACTAACTAGCCAATGTACATTGCACTGCCTAGCTAATGTACATTGCACTGACTAGCTAATGTACATTAATCCTTTTCTGCATACATAAGTTTTACATGCTCCAACTCATAAAAAGCCTATTAGAATAGTTTCTGAACACTTTTTCATACATACTACTTATTAAGTAGGCAAAGTAGTATATATGATTCGAGAGTACTAGCAAACCTGGCTCCCAGTTAAAAACTAGGCCTTGTTCTTAAATACTCTTAAACAGCCGTCGAAATCTGCGGTCACAATAATCTCGCCTTTGGCGTCCCTCGGCAAGCTGCCACCGGAGGGCGCGGGCACGCGCACGGACTCTGGATCCGCTTGCTCGTAGCTGCGAGTGTTGCGTTTGTCCAGCACCAGCAGTGGCTGCGGCGAGAACACAGCGCAAGTGACCACGGCCGGGCTGGCCCGTATGGCCTCCCAGAATGCGTTTCGATCGCTGCGGACAACGCTGAACCGCGATTGGCGCTTAAAGCCGTGCTCGGTGCGCCACAGGTAGAAACAGCTGTCCTCGGAGCCGCTGATCACGTATCTGCGTTTTTATGCGAGTGGCATAGCAACTGGGGATCTGAGATAGAGGCTGCCTTAGCAACTGAGGATATGGGATAGAGGCTGCCTTAGCAACTGGGATCTGGGATAGAGGCTGCCTTAGCAACTGGGGATCTGGGATAGTAAAATGCCCTAGCAACTGGGGATCTGAGATAGAGGCTGCCTTAGCAACTGGGGATCTGGGATAGAGGCTGCCTTAGAAACTGGGGATCTGGGATAGAGGCTGCCTTAGCAACTGGGGATCTGGGATAAACGCTGCCTTAGAAACTGGGGATCTGGGATAGTAACATGCCTGACTGGCCAGCAACTGGGGATCTGGGATAGTAACTTCCCTAGCAACTGGGGATCTGGGATAGAGGCCGCCCTAGCAACTGGGGATCTGGGATAGAGGCTGCCCTAGCAACTGGGGATCTGGGATAGTAACTGCCTTAGCAACTGGGGATCTGAGATAGAGGCTGTCTTAGCAACTGGGGATCTGGGAAAGAGGGCTGCCTTAGCAACTGGGGATCTGGGATAGTAACTGCCTTAGAAACTGGGGATCTGGGATAGTAACTGCCTTAGAAACTGGTAATCTGGGATAGTAACTGCCTTAGCATGGTTAGCAACTGTGGATCTGGGATAGTAACTGCCTTAACAACCGGGATCTGGATAGTAACTGCCTTAGCAACTGGGGATCTGGAATAGTAACTGCCTTAGCAACCGGGGATCTGGGATAGTAACTGCCTTAGCAACTGGGGATCTGGAGTGTGGCGATGGCTCATTCGTTTCTCTTCAAGGTCTCACCTGCCAGTGGGACTGAAGTGCGCATTGATATGCGACTTATTGGTGGCTCCCTTGTACTTGCACACGACCTGATAATCTTTGAGGTCAATGAGCCTCTGTCTAGAGTCGTTGCTGCTAACCAGGATCCGATTGGCGTCACCAGGCATGGTCTCGATGCCTGTCACCTGTCAGTCAATTGACAAATAGCCAATCGGGTTTGCGCATTAAAATTTAATAGCAAACTGAATCTTCCTTAATTATTTGCACGACACCCAGAGTGACAAATTGACACCCAGAGTGACAGATTGACATCCAGAGTAACAAATTGACATCCAGAGTGACAGATTGACATCCAGACTGACAAATTGACATCCAGAGTGACAGATTGACATCCAGAGTGACAGATTGACATCCAGACTGACAAATTGACACCCAGAGTGACAGATTGACATCCAGAGTGACAGATTGACATCCAGACTGACAGATTGACATCCAGACTGACAAATTGACACCCAGAGTGACAGATTGACACCCAGAGTGACAAATTGACACCCAGAGTGACAAATTGACACCCAGAGTGACAAATTGACACCCAGAGTGACAAATTGACACCCAGAGTGACAAATTGACATCCAGAGTGACAAACTGACACCCAGAGTGACAAAATGACAACCAGACTGACAAATTGACATCCAGAGTGACAAATTGACACCCAGAGTGACAAACTGACACCCAGAGTGACAAATTGACATCCAGAGTGACAGATTGACACCCAGAGTGACAAATTGACACCCAGAGTGACAAATTGACACCCAGAGTGACAGATTGACATTCAGAGTGACAAATTGACACCCAGAGTGACAGATTGACATCCATAGTGACAAACTGACATCCAGAGTGACAGATTGACATCCAGACTGACAAATTGACATCCAGAGTGACAGATTGACATTCAGTGACAGATTGACATCCAGAGTGACAGATGACACCCAGAGTGACAGATTGACATTCAGAGTGACAAATTGACATCCAGAGTGACAAATTGACATCCAGAGTGACAGATTGACATTCAGAGTGACAAATTGACACCCAGAGTGACAGATTGACATCCAGAGTGACAGATGACACCCAGAGTGACAAATTGACATCCAGAGTGACAAATTGACACCCAGAGTGACAAATTGACATCCAGAGTGACAGATTGACATCCAGAGTGACAGATTGACATCCAGACTGACAAATTGACATCCAGAGTGACAAATTGACATACATTCAGAGTGACAAATTGACACCCAGTGTGACAGATTGACACAGTAACAGTTAAATCCAATTGAATTAGAGCAAAAAAGTCACCTTGAAAAATCCCCTATTCCTCTTTCTCCTCTTCACGGTGCTCTCCTTGTACAGATCGATCAGGGTGTGGTAGGACAACTTCTCAGCCGTATCGTAGAACATCACCCGGCCATCGTAGGTGCCAACAGCCAATAATTGGCCACCCCGGCAGAAGCACAGCGCCGTGATCATATTGGTGTGCCTGGTTGGCACCTGACGCCAAGCCGAAACCTTCTTGTCCGACAGGCTCCACAGCCTTAGCTTGCCGTCCATGCTGCCCGACACGAACACGCGGTCGTCTTTGGGGTGGAAGGCGATGGCAGGCACGTAGTCGGAGTGGGAGAAGCTGCACAGGCAGTCCTGCTTGTGCACGTGCCACAGGCGGACCTGCAGTAGGGAAAGGGCGGGAGAGCAGAGCGGCTAACAAGCACTGAAACTCACCAGTATAAACTCAGACAGACAGACAGACAGACAGACAGACAGACAGACAGACAGACAGACGGACAGACAGACAGACAGACAGACAGACAGACAGACAGACAGACAGACAGACAAGACAGCCAGACAAACAGACAGGCAGACAGACAGACAGACAGACAGACAGACAGACAGACAGACAGACAGACAGACAGACAGACAGACAGACAGACAGACAGACAGACAGACATACACTAAGACAGACAGACAGACAGACAGACAAGACAGCCAGACAAACAGACAGACAGACAGACAGACAGACAGACAGACAGACAGACAGACAGACAGACAGACAGACAGACAGACAGACAGACAGACAGACGGACAGACAGACAGACATACACTAAGACAGACAGACAGACAGACAGACAGACAGACAGACAGACAGACAAACAGACAGACAGACAGACAGACAGACAGACAGACAGACAGACAGACATACACTAAGACAGACAGACAGACAGACAGACAGACAGACAGACAGACAGACAGACAGACAGACAGACAGACAGACAGACAGACAGACAGACGGACAAACAGACAGACAGACAGACAGACAGACAGACAGACAGACAGACAGACAGACAGACAGACAGACAGACGGACAAACAGACAGACAGACAGACAGACAGACAGACAGACAGACAGACAGACAGACAGACAGACAAGACAGCCAGACAAACAGACAGACAGACAGACAGACAGACAGACAGACAAGACAGCCAGACAGACAGACAGACAGACAGACGGACAGACAGACAGACAGCCAGACAGACAGACAGACAAGCCACCCAGACAGCCGCCAGTCCCCACCGTGCAGTCCATGGAGGCGCTGAGCAGGAAGAGGTTCCTAGACCAGCTCAAATCCAGCACGGGCGCCTCGTGGCCGCGGCAGACCAGGAACGGCTTGGACCGGAAGGGACTCTTCCTAGAATTCTCCAACTCGTCGTCGGCCACGCTACTCCAGCCCTCGCTCTCGGCGGCGCCGCTAGCCGAAGAAACGCTGTCCAAGAAGTCGTCGTCATCGTTGCTGATGGCCGCCTCCGTCCGGCTCATCAGGCGAACAATGGTGGACGAGCCCGAGGAAGCGGCCTCGAACCGGGCTGAGATTCTCTGCCTGGCAGCGTCGTACCGCCTGTAGTGAGTTCGAAGCACGAACATTCTCACGGCGTTGTCGTTGCAGCCTGTCGCTAGGAACACGCCGCATGGGGAGAAGCGCAGGCACCAGACTGTGGCGCAGTGCTCGTGTCGGATCTCCTGCACCAGCTTGATGTTGATGAAGTCTTTGTCGCCTTTTTTAGCGCGGGCGGCTCTGCGGTAAGCAATGCCGGGGAGGCGAACCTTGTATTTTAGGGAAATTGAGCCTAATCTCACTGCTCTGTGTCTAATCTCACTGCTCTGTGTCTAATCTCCCTGCGACCCTGCTCTGTGTCTAATCTCACTGATGTGTCTAATCTCACTGCCCTGTGTCTAATCTCACTGCCCTGTGTCTAATCTCACTGATGTGACGATGTGTCTAATCTCACTGCCCTGTGTCTAATCTCACTGCTCAGTTCCTAATCTCACTGCTCTGTGCCTAATCTCACTGATGTGTCTAATCTCACTGCTTTGTGCCTAAACTCACTGCTCTGTGCCTAATCTCACTGATGTGTCTAATCTCACTGCTCTGTGACTAATCTCCCTGCTCTGTGTCTAATCTCACTGATGTGTCTACTCTCACTGCTCTGTCCCTAATCTCACTGCTCTGTGTCTAATCTCACTCCCAGTGTCTAATCTTACTGCTCTGTGTCTAATCTCACTGCTCTGTGTCTAATCTCACTCCCCAGTGTCTAATCTTACTGCTCTGTGTCTAATCTCACTGCTCTGTGTCTAATCTCACTTCTGGTGTCTAATCTCACTCCTCGGTGTCTAATCTCACTCCTCAGTTGCTAATCTCACGCCTCAGTGTCTATCTCACGCCTCAGTGTCTAATCTCACTCCTTAGTGTCTAATCTCACTTTTTAGTGTCTAATCTCACTCCTTAGTGTCTAATCTCACTCCTTAGTTTCTAATCTCACTCCTTAGTGTCTAATCTCACTCCTTAGTGTCTAATCTCACTCCTTAGTGTCTAATCTCACTCCTTAGTGTCTAATCTCACTCCTTAGTGTCTAATCTCACTCCTCAGCGGCTAATCTCACTGCTTAGTGTCTAATCTCTCTCGACGATGTCTAATCTCTTTTGAACGTGCCTAGTCTCACTCTTTGCTATCTAGCTAAAGCCGCTTCATCATATGACGTCGAATTCGAAGCCGCAAACAGAACCGAGCCCACCACCCTCACCTGAACTTCATGCCCTTGCTCAAATCCAGACAATAGTCAAGCTCCTCGTCCGACTCGGCCACCTGATGTCCGACATGACCCGGCCGGCCGTCCTGTTTGCGAAGCCGCCTACGAAACCCGGCCGCCTGGTCCAGTGCGTGCGCCAGCACCCGACCGATACTGGCGAATGGGCCGGTCGAGCGGAGGCCGGCCGAGCTGCCACCGTCCGAGTTGTCCGCAGAAGCGGCGGACGTTGCTGAAGTGGCGGCGGCTGTAGCGGGAGCCGATGCCCCGCCAGCAGCGGCCGGAGGAGCAGCAAACGAACTCGGACCCGACGTTGAGACAGCGACAGGCGCTCCGTTACCGCCGTCAGGATCGGCTTCAACGCCACAAGGATCGTCTAGCTGACGGGCCGACAGAGTCGCCGCGCGTTCAATCATTGGCGCGTCCAGTGGAAACCGCGGCGGCTGCTGTGGCGGCTGAGTTGGCGGCGGCAACGACGACGGAAGCTCATCAGGTGGTGTCGGCGCCGCGGGCACTGACGGTGGCAGGGTAACAGTGCGAGGGTCGGGCAATCGGCGGCCACTGTCGAAATCGTCTTGCATGGCGGCGGCTGCGGCGGCGGCTGCAGTCAGCGTGTCGCAGGGCACCGCCTGAGGCAACGGCGGCGGCGTCGACTCGCGGTTCATCGACGATGGCATGGTGGCAGCGTGCAGGCGGAACGCGGGCATCGAGGGCGGACGCAGCGGCTGCGGCTCGCCAGCGGGATCGCAGAAGGCTGACGAGGACATATCGGGGGAGCCGTCTGGAACGGAGCTGGCGGCGTGGCGGCGAGCGGATTCGGGCAGCTGAGGGGAAGCGGAGTCGTCGCCTGGACAGTCAAAGAAGATCTCTGAGTCGGAGCCTTCTTCTTCTCTTTCATTATTGTCTTCTTTTGCGGCAGCCTCGTTTGACGAGGAGGCTGGTGCAGTCAGTGGCGCGGCAGACTAGAATAAATTTGTTTGGCAATGTGAGGTTCCATACATGCGCAACTTCTGAAATTACGCTGGCCGTGCGACTTAGTTTTCGATAAAAAATGCGACTTACCTATAAAAGAGCCAAGCAAAAACTTTAGGTAAACGGCAGGAGTAACTATGACCATATTTTTAAAGCTAAATGCCTCGCCAGCTAATTAGTGCTGCGTGCAGATTCGGCGTTTTTATAACAGCTAATCAGTATGTCATCTAGTGGCGGCATGAAGCAATTAGTAAATTGTCAGTACAGTGTAGTGAGCATACTACAAAAGTCATGATTCATGAATGTCCAGAAGTAAGTGAAGTGAATACAGTGTGACCTATAGCTCAAGAACGATTTGCTAGACGATTTGGCATGGAAGATGAGAGCCCTGATTCAGATGGCTCATCAGATGCAGAATACGAATCCAGTAGAGATACAAGCTGTGAAAACCCACAGATTTTTAAACCACTGAATTCTAATTCCCGGAACTATTTTTGCATAGATTCTAAATTTGAAGTCATGCTCAAACAAAAACTTGTTAACAGTTAGGAAAAAGGCAAAGATGGGAGTAATGCATGTTAAACTAAGATTTGAGGCCTTTGCAAATTCTCTCCATTCCTCAATCTTCTCATCCTCTTTTTCTTTTCTCTCTCATCCCTTATCCCTTCTCTCTTTCCTCTCCTCTCTCCTCTCTTTCCTCTCCTCCCCTATCTCTTCTGTCTCCTCTCTACTTTCTTATCTCTCCTCTCGTCTCTCTCCATTCCACTCTACTCTCATCTTATCTTCCCTCTCGTCTCTCTCCACTCTACTCTCTCATCTTATCTCTCCTCTCTTTTCTACTCTCTCATCTCTCCTCTCTTCACTCTCCTCTCATCTCCTCTTTATCCTCTCTTCTCTCATCTACTTTCTTCTCTTTCCTCTTTCCTCTCTTCTGATCTCATCCATCATCTTTTCTTTCCTCTTTCCTCTCATCTCCTCTTCTCTCTCATCTCTTTTTCCTCCCTCAGCTTTTCTCTCCTCTTCTATCTTTTCTCCCATCGCATCGCTCGCCTCTCCTCTGTTTGCTTATCTCTAATCTTCTATTCCCTCTACTTTGAAGTAAGAAAATATGCACATATTTTTGCTGAAGATAAGAGGAGAGAAGAGGGCATTGAGGAGAAAGGGTAGAGAGAAAGGGGGAGAAGAGAGGAGAGTAAAAATGAGAGGAGAGAGAAGAGGGAAAAGGGGGAGAGAGAGAAGAGGGGAGGCAAGGTAGAGAAGAAGAGAGAGATGAGAGTTGAAGAGACACCAACCTAAGTAATGTTACCAACCTTAAGAAAGTAGTGTTACTTCCGCCTGGTGTGGACATATGGACAGTCACACTTGCATGTGCTTGGTGTCATTTGAAAGCAGCAAGTCTCTTCTTTAAAATGACACCAATTGCAAGAGATTTGAATATGTGCTTCAAGAGATATGGACGATTAAGTAGAGAAATGTCAGTCATAGACTTACAGAACCTTAAAAATGTCAACAGAAAACTTTTATCACGAGCGTAATTACTCCAGAAAAAACAAAAAACACAACAGTACAGTACAGAAGCAGGTGAAACAGATAACAAGCAAATTATCACACAAGCGAACAACATTAAAATCATTCATCGGTTGGCAGACTTGTCATCTTGCTGACAGCATGGTCGCCATGAGCTGTGCAAAGTTGCCTGTGGATGTCAGCCGATTTGGTTCCGGAGCTCCAAAGTGTAAAGATGGCATGTCGCTGCCCAGTCTTTGAATGCACATCCATTTGCAGTTCACAATTGAAAATTGAATGTCAATAAACTTTGCAGGCGCAGCAGAAGCAGTTTTACAAGTCTCGTAGTTTTATGAGACAGCCCCTCGTTCACTGCATCACATTTGGCCATAGACAGCCCATGATTACGAAAAAATCGATAAAATCGTAAAAGTTTTCTGTTGACATTTTTGAGGTTCTGTAAGTCTATGACTGACCTTTCTCTACTTAATCGTCCATATCTCTTGAAGCACAGATTCAAATCTCTTGCAATTGGTGTCATTTTAAAGAAGAGACTTGCCGCTTTCAAATGACACCAAGCACATGCAAGTGTGACTGTCCATACGTCCACATCAAGCAAAAGTAACACTACTTTCCGGACGCCCCTCGTAGTTAGGAAGTTTCAAAGAACCCGAGGGGCGAGGGCCAGATAGAGGGGCTTCGCGAGCCGGAGTTTGCCAACCCCTGCTCCAGAGTTTAAGAAATCAATGGGAAACTGTTGACGCGGGCTTCTGATTTCAAAGATCTTGTCTGTTGTTGAAGGCTTCTATTCTGTTTTTGCTCTCCTGCCACACTTGCACCTACTACCCCTGATTGCCTCTGATTGTGACTTACTTCCCTCTTATTGCGACTTAGTTGCTTCTTTTTGCGACTTACCTAATCCTTTTTGCGACTTACCTAATCCTTTTTGCGACTTACTTAATCCTTTTTGCGACTTACCTAATCCTTTTGCGACTTACCTAACCCTTTTGCGACTTACCTAACCCTTTTGCGACTTACCTAATCCTTTTTGCGACTTACTTAATCCTTTTTGCGACTTACCTAATCCTTTTTGCGACTTACCTAATCCTTTTTGCGACTTACCTAACCCTTTTGCGACTTAACTAATCCTTTTGCGACTTACCTGATCCTTTTGCGACTTACCTAATCCTTTTGTGACTTAGCTGATCCTTTTGCGACTTACCTGATTCTTTTTGCGACTTACCTAATCCCTTTTGCGACTTACCTGATCCTTTTTGCGACTTACCTAATCCTTTTTGCGACTTACCTAATCCTTTTGCGACTTACCTAATCCTTTTTGCTACTTACCTAACCCTTTTGCGACTTACTTAATCCTTTTTGCGACTTACCTAACCCTTTTGCGACTTACCTAACCCTTTTGCGACTTACCTAATCCTTTTGCGACTTACCTAATCCTTTTTGCGACTTACCTAATCCTTTTTGCGACTTACCTAACCCTTTTGCGACTTACCTGATCCTTTTTGCGACTTAGTTTGCTTCTTTTGCGACTTACCTGATCCTTTTTGCGACTTACCTGATTATTTTTACAACTTAGTTTGCTTCTTTTGCGAATTGTTTTTCTTTTGCTTCACCATTTTCCCTGAACTGCTCTTTTTTTCGCTTTCCTCTTGCCTTTCTTGGTTCTTGTGTTTTTCTGTTTTTGGTTGACTCAATTTTGCGACTTACCCCTGGTCAGCCACGATTTACGGTGGCCGGATCGGCCAGGTCGGCCAGCAGTTGCGCATGTATGTGAGGTTCGAACAAAAAGGTATTTAAAGGCCCTGTTTGCATAGCAATTTTGAAGTAGGCCCAATGGGAACTGTGCTTAGATAAATATATATACAATGAACTTGGTTAATATACAGCTCTATTGAGCAATGGCTAGACTTATACTATTAATATATGTAACCATACATGCACAACAGTCGGCCGAGTCGGCCGATTCGGCCGACCGATTTGGCGGCCAAACAAGGAAGTCGCAAAAATGCCCACCCGAAAAATACCCAAGTAGTAGTACTAAGTAGCTGACGAGGCATTTTGACTCAATAAGACAGTTATAGTTACTCCCGCCATTTAGCCAAAGTAGCGTTAATTTTGCTTTATGCTAGGGTTTTTTTACTTGTAAGTTGCATTTTTGGCCAAAAACTACGTTGCATATTTTTGTTAAAATGAAGTCGCATGGCTGACCGAATGGCCGACTGAATTTTAGAGGTTGCGCATGTATGTATGTAACTTTATTTGGACTTATATAGAGCTCAACAGATAATTCTTTAAATTTTCATAAGTTTCTGTGTATTTATGCATGATGTAATTATATTTATTCAATGTTAAAATCTATTTGTCTTGTGAGCAAGTTGCAATGGCAAATACTTCTTTATTTCTATTAGAACATTTATTAGGTAAAAATTTTGGAGTAAGATTATAAATGTATTTGTAACCTAAAAATGGGACAGTGATTTAATTGTTGTATATATTTTTTATTAATATAAAAATAATTTGGTAGTATAAGCCATCAAGCCATCTTTATAGATTATATTTCAGCCCTATTCAAAAGAGCCTTTTTATAACCTTACAATCATTTAGCAGTTTTTAAAATAATTCTATGCAATTATAAGAAAAATGATATTATTTTAAAGACTAAGAGTTTATTCCTATTATAGTATTAACTATTATACTCTTAAAGACTACAATACTTTTTTAAATTACAATGAGCAAGCCTACCTAGCATACTAACTGTAAATATAATAGGCAATAACAATATACAATATATTAGGCAATGATAATAAATAATTCATTTAATTAAATATTAAGTTAAGTTATAAAATTAAAAGTCTTCATTTTAATTTTCAAGGAATTGCCTTTTCTATTTATTTTATTTAGAGAACTTAGCAATTGATAGCAAGAGGCTAAGTTGCTAAACTAATAACTACTGATTTATTGTTTTTGCTTATACATAAAATTTATTAAAGCTTATGTTACAAATTACTTATTCTAGCTTGCTCAATAAATTTAAGTTACTAAGTCTATTAGGAGGCCTAATAATTAATAGGAAATAAGAACTTTGACATATTTAGGATTTTCACAAAGATTGGTTCTAGAACTAGGCCTAGAATAATTCCAATTCTAGAACCAGAATCTGTAAGAAAAGGAAAGCTTCAAAGTCCAAACCCATTTTATGTTTGTTAGTCTTTATAGGCCTAATTTAATATTGTCTTTTCATGACTTTGCTTTGTCTTGGATATGACAGAAAAACAGAGTACTAATATATAATTAATAATAAAAAATTGAAAATTTAAAATATATTTTACTGTTAAAATGTAAGCATGACAATGGATTGAGAAAATTTTTCAAAGCGAATTCCAGAATTGGATCACAGTTCTAAATAAGTTAAAAATGGAACAGACAATATGAAAAGCTTCGAACCAATTCTGGTTCTGGAATCAGTAATATGAAAAGCCTAATTGACTGCTTGCTTGGAAGCATTTTGTTAGAAATTTGCAAGGAGTGCAATGCACATATAAAACTTGCTCAACCAAGGTAATGTTGGATCATTAAACTTCTGGTCGCCAAAGTGACTGGTAGCCCCCTGCAGCTTTCGAGTTGCTAGCTTGTATGCTCTTATACCTATTCTACCTTGCATGCGGGCTCTACTATATGTACTTTTAGAAACGTTCCTATGCTCATCCCTCATACTCATGCTTTGTCTAGATTTGAGACAATTTGATCTTGAATCTTGATAGACTTTCAAAGTCTAGATTAAAGAATAACGAACATAGACAGATGGCCGGGGAACCTTCGCTTGGTTTGGGAGCGTAGCACAGAGCGCGCCACGCTTCTGTGTAGACGGCCGTTGTGTTACGCTCCGCTACCGTCTAAGCGGTAGTCTATAGGGTGTCGCTTGTCGAATGTTGAGTTTCTCAGAAAAATCAGAATTGAAATAAGTTTAAAATTTTCGAATAATTCGTAATCACCTGCAATAATTCTGAGACACAAAAAACAGCTAAAATAATAAAAAACTTCTTAGACTCAATTTTGCGAAAAAATAGCTAAATTGCTGCCAATGACGATCTTGCCTAATATAACGTTTTTAAACGTAATTTTGTATCCGGAAGTAGACATTCTACAACTTTTTCTGTTTCTAGAACGAATTTGGGCATCACTATCTTTTTTAGTGGATAGAAGTTAATCAAAGACCTGAATTTAATCTGCTAACGCTATTAATTATAATGTTGTAGCGGACCACATCTTAGCAAACCGCTCTATGACTAACTGCTATTAATGCCTATTATTGCTAGTCTGCTAATTTTGCCAATTTTTCAGCATATTCCTAAACTGTCGAATTTTCTATTTTTGCCATATCAAAACCAGATTATTCAATATTCATTTCCATAAGATGATTATTCATCTCATTACTCATCTCAAATTACTCATCTCATTACGATCATCTCAAATTACTCATCTTCTCTTTATGTCGACGTATAGACACAGCTGCATGTCGAAGGAAAATTTGAATAAAAAAAGGCAATTTCGTGCAATTGGCCGGAATAACGTTGCCGAAAATTATGCCCGGCGCTTGCTGTGAGAGCATTTGACCTAATTTATGCATTATAAACTGAGATTTTTAATTAGATTTTAAAATGGGCTTTATTCGTGTGCATATATCAAAGGACTAAAGTACTATGTACACTTGAGCAGACCATAAATGCTAAATTTTACTTATAGCAACATTGAAAAGCCGCGACGATCCTCTCGCTACCTTTTGAGAATAAAAGTGAATTTTCTCTCTCATTTTTAAGAATAAGTATATGGTGATTTTTTCGTTTTCCATAATTTTTTGTCATTTCCGTTCCGTTCCGACATAAACATGATATTGCAACTTCGATTTTTGGCACTATTATTTGTGAATTGTAAGCAAAATGTTTGACTAATTAGCCTATAAGCATATGCAATGGTTGACCTTTTAACGCATTGAATTACTCCACCAATCTATTCAAAACAAAACGATACAATTTATGCAATTAATACAAAGTACATATACACTCAATCCACCAGGCTATAGGAGCAAGGGCGCGCGTCGTCACAGCTTTTATTGTGGACAAATGAAATTCTTACATGAAAATAAATTTCAATGCATTTGGAATGCATATTTTTGGCGCCCACATCAATCCAGTCCAGCAAGCTCATTAGCTAATTATGTACTCAATCTTAATAATGTACGTTAAAAGAGATGCAAGTGAAGTGAGCGTGAGCGCTATTGGGGGGGGGGCGGCGACGAAACAAGATTAAAGCAATATTATTTTATAACCCAGCTCCCCAGTGGCAATGTCCTGCAGTATTTTTGCATTCAATAAAAAAAGAATATGACGTCAATGAAGAAGAGAAATATTGCTCGTAGCACAGATATATAGGCTGCATTGCCACTTTAGAATCATAGCTATATATGCTCAATAGAGTTTTTGCAGCGCACCCAGATTCCAAAGTTCTTATTACAGCCGCTGGGTGCGCTCCGTATGCAGTATTTTTGTGTACGATGAGAGATCTCACAGTTTCTATTAAAAGCAGCGTGACGCATAATGGAGAGCAAATAAATGGAGACAGCTCTAGTAGGACTGCAGAAAAACTTAAATGTTAGATAGAAAAACAAGAGGGAACGCAGTGAAGAACTTGCATACCTTGCTTTTTTATCATTAAATTAAATCGTTCTTGGCCAGTCGCGATATAAATTGTCATCTGCTTTTTCTATTGCTAGCGTGCACTGACCGGCGTACGCATGCAGTAGTGTGGCGTCCATCGGATCTCAACCAATCGCTATGCATTTAATCAACCCACAATATGCTTGTAAACGATCATTGTACTCACATCGCAACAGCATTCAACACGCGCAATTTCTAGCACGAATTGCTGAACACACCAGAGGGGGTGAGGGGTTGCCAGGCAGGAGTGAATAAAAAATATTGAGAGGAGAGAGGAACAGGGGAGAGGGGGCTAAAGTCTACGCATACAATAAGAGGGAGCAATGTGAAGCAAGAGCATAGAATCTGCTATAGCCAAGCTCTTAACAATAAATTTCAGTAGTAGCTATATATTCAGCTAACGCATTGTCCAGCCAACCCCCCGCACATTGCAGCTGCCTCTCTCTTCTACCTTCGCCCCACCCAAGCAGCACCCCTGCAAACCAGCTCCTTTGAGTATAAAAAACCTTTCAACAAAAAACGAAGACAAAAAACTCTTCTCAGTTTAGAAGCAGACTTAAATTTGAGATATCTCCTGCTGCACCACAACCAACGTCATGCTGCAGGCAAAAATTTTGCTCATCTTAGCCGCCGTCTGTTGCGGTCTCTTGACCCCGGTGGTAAGTCAGAACACCTACGGTTGCTCCGGAGCGGACCTCTCAAAGCGGAGGCTGACCAACTATGGCAAATACACGTTCATCTTGCACGCCTTGGCACCGAACAGCAGCTATCTGGAGCCAAACATGGACTGCACCATCACCATCATTGGGTACAGTTCCAGCCGTTGGCTAGTCACCTTGGATACTATCAGCCTTAGCGCTTATCAGGTAAAGCTGATCGAATGCCTATCGGCCTTTTAAATAATGTATTCTTATACAAGTAGTGGATTTTACATGGTTTAGATAATAGAAGAGGATCAGGAGTAAGAATCAATTTTATCTTAGGACTTGGGATAGCTATACTCAGCAACATTGAAAAGTCGCCACTCTATGCGCCAGTGAGCAATTTCTCTTGGACTATTCTGAACTAAAAGGTACGAAAAAAACTGGTCAGGGTAACTTTAATCCATCCAATACCCGCCACACCGCTCCACCACTTTATTCCTCAACTCAAGTCTGCCGCGGCGTAGCTGAATGCGTCACTCGCAAAGATTGAGAGACTTCGCATGCACTCTCAAAGGTGGCGACCACAGATGGAATCTTCTGTGATGGCGATTTTTCGATGTGCATTAAAAAGTCGCCACCTTTGAGAGTGCGCAGTAAATTCTAGCTCAGTATTGTCTTTTGAGCGACGCAACTTGCGCCAGAGTGAGGAGAGATTGGGAAGAGCGGAGGGCAAAGATTGGATGGATTGACGCTGCCGCCCGGTTTTCATGGTTTTTTCAAGCATTTTTAAGATCAAAATGGTTGGCCAGGTGATAGACGCTGGTCGAAAAACACTGCTCACTGGGTCAAAGGGTGGCGACTTTTCAATGTCGATGATCCGTTATAGAAGTTCAATTCTTTTCTGGTAAGGCTGGATCTTTTTCATAAAGTACATTTTTAAGATGAGACGAGAACCGCATGCGTGGCGTGAGTTGCGTCACTTGGGTCTGATATCTAAACAAAGTTGACCATTGATTTCGGGGGTGGAAACTACTTTAACGTGTTGCTGAGTGCATGCACCAGAAAACAAAACGAAAAAAGTACGTATGAAGTGGTCGATCACTTGTGCAGACAAGTAAGCAGCATCTTCGATAAGAATGAGCGTTGATAAAATTTATTTTGATTTGATTTTTCGAATAAAATTACTGAGACCCCAATCAGGCAAGACGCCAGGTTGTACTTTCATTAGATTTGTCAGTTTGCAGATAGTATGAGGTCTCCAAGTTTCTTAAAATCTAATACCAGAGTATAGCTCGTGAAACTCCAACTGCGAAGTGAGAATAAAAGCAATTTGTTTTGAGTCCCAAGCCTAAGTCTGATTATTCCATGGAATTTATAAGGTACTATATCTCTAGTGCTACATGTATACATGTACGGGCAACAAGTAGCCGACTTCGCTTCCGTGCCAAGTCACATTAATTTGCGGCTGGTGCACGAAACTTCACCTGCGGCGGGCATGACAAGCGATCCCAACCCACACGAGAGGGCCAGCACCAAAGACAGAAAGACAGAGTTAGCATATATCTGACGCTGAGAAAGTCAGGGCCGCACTGTACAGCCCCCGTGCGAATGTGTGTGCCTGCGAAGAATGTAAGTGCGGTGCTCAGAGTTCAGCAGAATTGATTATAACTGCTAGCTTTCTTGCTGGCTTAAGATCAACAATCACCTTGATTTGCGGCCCTCTCTAATGCATGTGCGGCCATGAGAACGGAAGTACCGATAACGTTCCGAGAGGTCAATCGCCTGGGGGGGGTGCTAACTCCTGTTTTTCCTGTTTTTAAGCAACTGATAATAATAACAATAATAAAAAATTTATGACACCTTACCCTAATGGGCAGATGTGCAACCGCTATTGCGCGGCGCATCTGAAGGCTGCGTACGGCTGTTCAGTCCAAGGACTGGGGGGGGGGTCGCCACACAGCCTCAATTACCCCAACTAATGCTGGCACCCATTTTACAGCTGGTGAACTGAAGCAATGCAGAGTTAAGTATCTAGCACAAGGACACAAATTCTTCCGAGTTGGGTCGAGAATCGAAAATCCGACCTTTCAGTCGTGAGTCCGACGCTCTGACCACTGGGCTACAACTAGGTTGACTGAAAATGTCGATATTTCTTCGCCCAGCAAGTCCCTAACCGGAACAATTCGTCACAATCTGTTTACGTCTCTTTCTCAGGCCGAGTTCGATGTCTACGAAGGCACCAGCACCAGAGGAAAGAACTTGATCTCTCTAAACAGCGCCGGGACTCTCTACCGACAGTTAGGCATCAGCAGCGGCAGCTTCACTGTCCGTCAGAAAACCAAATCAACGCCGGCCGGTAAGGCAACTGGCGTCCGGATGACCGTTGAACATCTGGAAACCTCAGATTGCCCAACTGGTTGGTACAAAGTCTCCAGCTCCGCTGGGTACTGCTACGGTGTGCCTAGACTGGCCCTGAACTTGACCTACGATGAGTCCGCTAAGGCCTGCAACATGCTGCTGGCCAACCTCGTCATGGGCAACTTCAACTACGACTCGATCTCGGCGGAGCTGTTCTCGGCGCCCTCGAGCGTTGTTAGCCCGCGACTGACATACTGGGTCGGCATGTACGAGAAGAACGACGAGCTGAAGTTCCTCAACAAGTACAACTCGCTTGAGTGAGTCTATTTTAACAGTTCATATCAAAGATTTTTGTAGTTGATACCTTGGTCATAGTTGCAGATATTGTTAATAGGTGTTACCAAATTTCTTCGCATTGCCATCAGATTGAGTTTACAGAGTATAATTGAACGACTGGATAATTGATGCTTAAGTCGTCCTTAAGATTCAACGCTGAATGCTTACAGACTGATTAAATGTCTTCCTTACAAAATACAATATGTACTCTCACACAATTTTTCACAACTTCGATGAACACGTTAGACCTCAACTGATTCTGATTCTTAACTGGTCTACAATATTGCAGCAGCATTTCCGGCCGCCTGTGCAGTCAGACCAGCTCCGACTGCCAGTGCATCACTTACCAGAGCGGTCGCTTCTACAAAGACAACTGCAACACCAGGCGGCAGTACGTGTGCTACATGCCCAAGGGCGGAACCGAGTCCTACTACAACCTTAAAAGCCAGATAAATTCAGCCAGCAACGTCATAAGCATGATTGCCATCGTGCTGACTGTCGGCTTCATTCTGGTCATCCTGGTCAGCCTCATCGTCGTCTTTGTCTGCTGCATTCGTCGGAACGCTGCCGCTAGACGAACTCGACGACAGAGCAACTTTAATGCCGCCAATTCCAACGTCAACGCTGGACCATTCGTCATCGGCGAAGCCGCCGGAGTGCCGCCGTCCTACCCGATGCCGCCGCCACCCCCTCCGTTCACTGCCTCCCCCGCCGCTCCGCCCTACACAGCCACCGCGCCAGCCTACTCCACCTACTCCAACCTAGGCTTCGAGGCTGGCGGCAATGACGCTGCGGCGCCGGCGACGTCCGCTGGAGCCAGCGGCGGCGACAACGGCGAGAAACCGCCGCCCTACAATCCCGACTGGTCGAGAAACAATGTGGCGGCCTGATGATTTGGCAACCTATCGCGTAATATGGATATAGAACGGGCTCTATGCTGCTAACTGACAGGCTACGCCCCATCAACGAAGGTGCCATGGCAACAAAAGCCAGGGGAGTCGCCACTTCCCCCAAGTAAAAGCTATTGGGGGATATGCCAATGCTCCCCCCCCCCACCCCACCTTGTGACCCGGTATGGAAAATCAATAATTTTGATTCAGGGCGACAAAATATAGCGCCTGTGGCGTCAAAATGAATGCCTGAAACACCAAAATGAGTGCCTGCAGCGAAAACAAGAGTGCCTCCGGCGCCAAAATGAGTGCCTCCGGCGCCAAAATGAGTGCCTCTGGCGCCAAAATGAGTGCCTCCGGCGCCAAAATGAGTGCCTCCGGCGCCAAAATGAGTGCCTCTGGCGCCAAAATAAGTGCCTGCAGCGCCAAATGAGCGCTGACAACGCCGATTCTTAAAATAGTGTACATGTAGAATTCTTTACTTTGTCCCCCACCATAAAACCAATGGCGACGCTCCTGACAAAAGATGAATACATTGAAGCATAGATCTTCCCTGTTAGTGTACGCCTCCATATTTAAATAATTCAAATTCACATTTTTCGAAAGTTTGAAAACCAGACTTAATTTCGGCAGTGACTAGCTACACGCTTAATATATGACTAAGAGTAGCTCGATCGAGACTGAAACTTAAAATTGAAGCTTTGGTCTACCGGGCATACAGGTCTACAGGTCAGGGCATACAGCTCGGTCGATGCTGCCTTTTACTTTTGAATGAGTCCAAGGTATTGGGCGTGTTTTTAATTTTGTGGCCAAAAATTGATCATCAATTTATACTTTGCTTTAAAATGTAATATTCATTGAATTTTTTGTCGTGTTCGGTGATTTATGTGCATCTTTAAAGGTACATTTTTTTGAGAAAACGTTTAAGAACTGGAAAACTTTTATGCACCTTTTTACATTTGGAATAATACGAGCGAGCGTACTTTGCTACCTGTAAATGCCTTGAAATTAGGGAGAATCATTCAGGTTTTTCCGGTACTATATGAAAGATACTATTTTATTTTGTTTCAATGTACTTCCTTAATTTGTGTCGATTTTCCAATTTATTTTTTGTACAGCTCCGTGTTACTGTAGCGAGACATGAAATCTGCATATTCGAAACAAATTAGTAATGAATATTTTAAAGTAAACAATTAAAGCTCTAAATATTCAAGACCTTTGCAGAGAAGCACTTTAGGCTGGCAAAGTTAACACAAAGTTGCATTCAGATCTGACTTTAAGTTTACCCTAACTTGTGATTTTAATAAAATTATCTATAATTTCTAATTAATAAACCGAATCATAAACTATTACGACATTTATAATAATGGAAATATTAGTTCACAAATTTATTGATTATATAAATAGTATTCATGAAGATAAGTCTATTCTCAACAACAAGCGGAATATTTGACGCAGACAAGTACATGTACGAGCATGCCATACAGAAAGAGAATAGATACTAGAGAGGGTGAGGAGAAGGAAACAGGAAATGGTGATAGGGCAGAGAAGTGGAGCAGAGATGAGAGAGAACTGTGGAGTAGAGAGAGAGAGAGAGAGAGAGAGAGAGAGAGAGAGAGAGAGAGAGAGAGAGAGAGAGAGAGAGAGAGAGAGAGAGAGAGAGAGAGAGAAGTGGAGTAAAGGGAGAGAGAAGTGGAGTAGAGGGAGAGAGAAGTGGAGTAGATGGAGAGAGAAGTGGAAGTAAAGGGAGAGAGAAGTGGAGTAGAGGGAGAGAGAAGTGGAGTAAAGGGAGAGAGAAGTGGAGTAGATGGAGAGAGAAGTGGAGTAAAGGGAGAGAGAAGTGAAGTAAAGGGAGAGAGAAGTGGAGTAAAGAGAGAGAAGTGAAGTAAAGGGAGAGAGAAGTGAAGTAAAGGGAGAGAGAAGTGGAGTAAAGAGAGAGAAGTGGAGTAAAGGGAGAGAGAAGTGGAGTAAAGGGAGAGAGAAGTGGAGTAAAGGGAGAGAGAAGTGGAGTAAAGGGAGAGAGAAGTGGAGTAAAGGGAGAGAGAAGTGGAGTAGAGGGAGAGAGAAGTGGAGTAAAGGGAGAGAGAAGTGGAGTAGAGGGAGAGAGAAGTGAAGTAAAGGGAGAGAGAAGTGGAGTAAAGGGAGAGAGAAGTGGAGTAAAGGGAGAGAGAAGTGGAGTAAAGGGAGAGAGAAGTGGAGTAAAGGGGGAGAGAAGTGGAGTAAAGGGAGAGAGAAGTGGAGTAAAGGGAGAGAGAAGTGGAGTAAAGGGAGAGAGAAGTGGAGTAAAGGGAGAGAGAAGTGGAGTAAAGGGAGAGAGAAGTGGAGTAAAGGGAGAGAGAAGTGGAGTAAAGGGAGAGAGAAGTGGAGTAGAGGGAGAGAGAACTGTGGAGTAGAGAGAGAGAGAAGACAGTGAAGTGGGGAGATGGTAGAGAATTAAAGAGAAAGGAAAATAGGAGAGAGATGAGATGACATTTACCAGACAAAGTTAACCTCCGGGAGATTCAATTGGATTGAAAGATCTGCATAAAATCTTGAACAGTGTAAGATTTTTTTGGAAGCTCGTAAAAGCCTAATAGAAAAAACCGACTTCAATAGAAGAGAAAGTAAATATCGAATGCCTCGAGTGTTATTTATTACACAGGTGAGGGCCAACTTTGAAGATTAAATGAGGATAAGCAATTTGAGAGACAATTAATTTCGAAAATGGAATTTTTTTCACATGAATTCATATTAACAAATGAATTGACATTGTACAGAATGATAATCTATACCTATAAAAAATGAAAACTGTGTCTTCTATTTTAAATGGCAATCAGAAAACACGACTTCGGCCTGTCAACAATTACGTCGATACCTGTAGCTGTATTAACGTAAAATTGTGTACTCTAGCTATAGGTAGAACAATGAAGCTTAGATTTATATATACTGGTATATAGATGAAGTCGTAACTAAATTGAGTCCTTACTGGTACAACGGTTTCAAGAGGCACTTTTTCGTTAGGGTGCAGGTGAACTCTGAAATCGTGCACGCGATCGTTGAATGGATCGGAAAACGAGCTCGCTCCATCTGAGCATTCACTCTGGTCATTATTTCCTTGATGTCTTCATCCGAGTGATGCTTCTCGATCTCGTTGCACACGGTCTGAACAAAGAAGGAGCCCGTCGTGCTGTTTCTGTAGGCCGGTGAGTCCTTGGTGCTCGATCTGCAGACCAGGAAGTCGCTTCCCTTTGGACTGAATCGTCTTTCCATCGGAGCGCTGTCAGTCGATTCTTCGCAGACTTCAATGGTTTGGCCTCGACAGGCCTGTACGAAGAATATCTTTGGCTTGCCGAGTAGGCCCGGACAGATGTCCGACTGGAAAGTCTCTAGAATGCGGTTCAGCTCCAGTGCATTGCCGTTGCTGCCAAAGATTGATTTTTCATTGCCGTGAGCCATGAGAAAGCAGACAAAGCAGCCGTGGTGCATAATTTCCTCCTCAATGGCAACTTCGTGCAGCAATTTATCGATATCGTAGGCTGGCAGATCCTCAGCAACTCTCAATTCGAAGTCCAACCGTCCAAAGACCTCCTTGATGCGAGTGACATCCAGCTCTGAGCCAGGGCGGCAGTTAAACCCAGAGGAAGCGGAGTATTTGTTGATGTTAATCACCAGACAGACACCCTGAGGGGAGGTCATTGTGTATGACAGCAGGGGCACTCGTGGCTGAGTCCCAGCAAGGCCACCAACGCTGCTGCAAGTGAAGTTAAGAGTACGGTAAGTTCAAGTAAATTATTAACAGCGACTTGGGTGTATACTGACGTGTTTGGACGGTCGGGCTCAAGTTCCCGCGGCACCATCAAACTCTGGTCTTCGTGCTGCTGCAATTCCCATGCTGAGAGCAGTTCTTCCTGTTCGTTTCTGAAGTTCACATGCAAAAAAATAAAAGGGTCCCGTGCCTCTATTTACAACGGAAATGCAAGGCAGACAAGCAGAACGGCGGTAACTTACGTGCGGTCTGCAGCTAGGGGTACAGTCTCCTTGTACTCTATTCCTTTAAGGCCTTCGATGGACCGACCACCTGAGATGTATGTTTGGGATTTATTCTTAGAGCCAGGATTTACGAATTTCATGCTTACTAATAAAACAGCTTTTCTTTACCGGTCTGGCGAGAATTTGTGGGCCATCGCTCAAGAGAGCGGACCTTCTGGTCACTCAATGGCGATAGTCTGGCGTAGGCAAATTTAGGACCGATGCGAACTCTGCTTCTGGTCTCTGCAGCGACGTGATTGTCTGGTTCTCGAAGTAGAAACACATACCTGCGATTGGAAAGCAAAGCTAGAAATTTACTTAGCGAATAATTAATAGTAGTAATTGTTCTGTTGTTGAATTAACGAACGCAGAAACAAGATAGATAATTATCCGGGCGCTCAGTGGCACCAAAAGAGGGGCTTGGCCAATAGGAGGGCGGCTCGTATATTTATGCACGCGGGGAAGGAAAGTTCTAGAAAGACCGGGGAAGGAAACTTCTGGAACTATGCGTAAACAAGTCCGCGGTGGAAGTTTCTAGAAACGCTGTCCCCGAACTACCCCTACGCATCGCATGCCTTTGCAATACACAACAGTAATAATTGATAACACCTGCTCCAATGGGCAGATGTGCAATCGACAGCTCAGCCGCAGCTATTGTGCGGCGCATCTGAAGGCTGCGTACGGCTGTTCAGTCCAAGGACTGAGACGTCGCCACACCTCAATTACCCAAGCTAATGCTTGGCACCCATTTTACTGCTGGGTAAACTGAAGCAATGCAGAGTTAATGTCTTGCTCAAGGATACAAATTGTTCCGAGTTGGGTCGAGAGATCGAACCTCCGATCTTTAAGTCGTGAGTCCGACGCTCTAACTACTAGGCTACAACGGCCCCTAGCCAATAAGCCATGCATCAATAGAGGAAATGAAAACTCACTTACATGTCGGGGTTAAGGCGTGATGCTTTGCTAGACGTGCTAGCCTTGCGCCAGAAGCCTGAGAGGTCACGGATACTTTCACCGAGTCGCTTCACCTGATAGCTCACGCTTTCATTTTCCAGAATGCGCCTCACAAAGTGCTCGCAATTGTTCTTTTGCAGGCTGTAGTGCGTTTCGCCAAGACACCCGAGACTCGTCTCAATAACAGCTTCACGTTGCAGGTCGGAGCAGCTGCACTCAAACACGATTATCTTTGAGTCCTTGGCAACAGTATGGAAGTCTTCAACGGAAATGACGCCTTTACCGTCTTTCTTTAAGTTGGATAGTTGGCAAATGATGTGACGCACAGGGCTGGACGCTCCTGGGATGGATATTTCTCCAGCTTCCAATTTGCTCAGGTACCCTTTGCCGATGTAGATAGCAAAGTGCTGATAGCAGCCTCTGTCAAAGGCCACAGCCCAGCCTGGCTTGAGCACTTCTAGAGCCTCGTCGACTTTGGCTTTTTCTTTGAAAACCAATTCCTTCTGCATGCACATAATGCCGGCAAACTGAACGTCACTGGTTTAGAATGCCCTCAAAGACAAGTATAGCCACCTGAGATTCCCTAATAGAGTTTTTTATGGCCCTTGTTATAAACGATGCGTCTATAAGTCTAGCCTGGCAAATCCGTGGAAATTCCACGGCTAGCTGATGTATCTTTATCACTGACGTTTTATCTGCCTTTCACGAGTATGTTGCGCTGACATAACTATTAGCATGCATGCGTTCAGATATGGCTGACGGTCTAAAAATGCGAGTGCAATTTTGCTTGTTTTTGTCGCCGCTAATTTCTTGGAAATGGAGGTAAAGAAGTTTACTTCGCACAAACAAAAAACTATTTTGCTTCTAGAGAAAAAACCCGGCCAAAGCTGCCACTAAGTACAATTGTCTAGAGATAAAACATCCACTTCCTTTCGAGTACCTGATAACTTGAGAATAGCTCTCGAGTCGTCATTTAAGGTCTTTTGATCTAATGGACAGGTGAAGTGATACATTCTAGGCACCAAAGTTTCTATTCTGAATTCTGAATGTTAAAATCAATGAGAATGCTCCAGCAAGTAACAGCTGACCCCTGCTTCAACCATAGGAAGCGACAATGTACATGTACAAGGTAAGAAAATATAACTATATAAATTCCTTTTAAAATCAAGTAAAGACTTCGCCTCATTTTGACCTAAACCCAGATAATCTTGACAACGAAAAATCCCTCCATTACATACGCCAATATAGCTACTGAGCGGATATTTTTTATACACAGGCTTCAACTTTTTGAGGCTCAAAAAGTGCAACACATACAGGATACTATTTCTTAGATTTGTAGGATCTGAGCTATCAAAGTTTGATCTCATATGTAAATTCCTTTTCGCGCCGGAACTAGAAATACAAAAGCTCCGTTCCTGCCGACATGGTCAGCTGGGCTGGCCATAGACTATAGCTAGAATCTTAATGCGCCCCTGTGCAAAGCCTTTCCAGCCGAGAAGGGAGCATTTTATACTCGGCTTGGACAAATCTTGGGTCGAAAAAAACAGTTTCAAAGTGCATTTCACTTAATGCTCTCTGAATAGATTATGCAGTGTGTACACTCGATATCTAGCAATAGACACTACAGTTCGCTTTGAAATCTGCAAACAGGCCTTTTTGAAAGAGAAAGCACTGCACCTCCTTAATACGAGTAGTGCATCATTTTATAGAAAAGTAAATCAGCTACAACCATGGATATTTTTGCATACATCGGATTCTGAGACTGATGATGTCATCACAGAGAATGCTGAAACCGAGTCGCTGCATTTCATTGCAGATAAGTATGACTTTTTTCACCCATTTTCGTATGATCAGCGCTGCTACCTCTTCAAAAATGAGTAACGCGTATCTTATATATATACTTAAAAGCTTAAATTTTGAATATATTTATTGTTAATCCAGTCTTCTGCATTTCGAGTTCGCACAAACTATAGCTGGTAAAAACAGCTCAAGTTGATTAAAAAAACTTATTACATTATACCAAAATAAATTTTACAATCGGTAGTAACTGTGAACTCGAATTAGAACATTGGCTTGCCGTTGCTTTTCGGGGACAAAATGGCAAAAGGAACAACTTTTGAAAACATAAAAATTGAAGCAAGGAGTCTGAAAAGACCAGGCGGATATATCATATATAAAGAGTGAACAGGGTTTAAGAAATGATGCTGAACAAACAATGAACTCTTGAGAACAATTGGAATTGATAATTTAGGAGAACATGGAGAAATACAGCCGAATAGGGATAGAATTCAGATATTCAGGGAATAATTCAGGTGAACAAGGGGAAAATTCGGGGAAACAAAAATTCTGGGGGATAAGGGGAGAATTCAGGGGGAACAAGGGGAGAATTCTTGGGGAATGAGGGGAGAATTCTCGGAGAACAAGGCGAGAATTCAGGGGGAACAAGGGGAGAATTCGGGGGGGGGGCAAGGGAGAATTCGGGAACAAGGGGAGAATTCTTGGGAATAAGGGGAGAATTCTCGGAGAACAAGGGGAGAATTCGGGGGGAACAAGGGGAGAATTCGGGGGGAACAAGGGGAGAATTCGGAGGGAACAAGGGGAGAATTCTTGGGAATAAGGGGAGAATTCTCGGAGAACAAGGTGAGAATTCGGGAGGAACAAGGGGAGAATTCGAGGGGAACAAGGGGAGAACTCTTGGAGGGACAAGGGCAGAATTATGGGGGAACAAGGGGAGAATTCGGGGAGAACAAGGGGAGAATTCTTGGGGGGACAAGGGGAGAATTCGGTGGAGGGGCGCAAGGGGAGAATTCGAGGAACAAGGGGAGAATTCGGGGGGAACAATGGGAGAATTCGGAGGGAACAAGGGGAGAATTCTTGGGAATAAGGGGAGAATTCTCGGAGAACAAGGTGAGAATTCGGGGGGAACAAGGGGAGAATTCGGGGGGAACAAGGGGAGAATTCGAGGGGAATGAGGGGAGAATTCTCGGAGAACAAGGCGAGAATTCGGGGGGAACAAGGGGGGAACTCTTGGAGGGACAAGGAAAGAATTCGGGGTGGACAAGGGGACAATTCAGGGGGAACAAGGGGAGAATTCGGGGGGGGCAAGGGGAGAATTCGGGGAACAAGGGGAGAATTCTTGGGGAATAAGGGGAGAATTCTCGGAGAACAAGGGGAGAATTCGGGGAACAAGGGGAGAATTCTTGGGGAATAAGGGGAGAATTCTCGGAGAACAAGGTGAGAATTCGGGAGGAACAAGGGGAGAATTCGAGGGGAACAAAGGGAGAACTCTTGGAGGGACAAGGGCAGAATTATGGGGGAACAAGGGGAGAATTCGGGGAGAACAAGGGGAGAATTCGGGGGGCAAGGGGAGAATTCGGGAGAACAAGGGAGAATTCGAGGGGAACAAGGGAGAATTCGGGGAACAAGGGGATAATTCGGGGGAACAAGGGGAGAATTCTTGGGGAACAAGGGGAGAATTCTTGGGGGGACAAGAGGAGAATTCGTGGGGGGGGCAGGGGAGAATTCGGGGAACAATGGGGTAATTTGGGGAAACAAGGGGAGAATTCGGGGGGAACAAGGGGAGAATTCTTGGGGGGACAAGGGGAGAAAAAAATGAATAAAAGCTGAGCAGCTCAGTGAGAGCACACAGCGCCAGCCAGATATATAAGCCAACAGCTTTGCTGGCACCAGCACAGGTCCGCACAGTTTTCTCAACAGGAAGCTCTCAGCTGCGCTCACCACCAGGCGCTGCGGGTCGACACTCGCGGCGAAGGCGCGGCCATCTGGCCAGAGCGCGCCGGGCTGGCGGTGGCGCCGCGCTCGTGCGCCGCGCTAGCTGAAGCCGCAGCACGTGGTAGCAGTTGGCGCGAGGTGAACCGCAGGCGATAGCACAGCGGCCCAGGCGCCAAATAGAAGACTGGCGCCAAGAACCTCGTGCACAACCAGGGTGGTAGCGAGACGCTGGCCCGAGAGGTCAACCGGTGACCAATGAGGTCACTGAGCCTGTTCTCCCCAGGCAACCCTGACACTGCCAATGCGACTTCTGTCTGGTTCTGTAGACTGTGAAGTTTAATATTAACTTACAATTAGAAATATTTTTTTTACAATGAAACTTATTGATAGAGATTTCTAAAACTTTCCTTTTTCTTTTCAAAATATTTTACCAGTGCTAAAAGTTCAATGATAATATCTCAAAAGTTTATTTGATTCTGTATAGTAGAAAGCATCTAATGTTTCTAGCTATATTTGACTGATGTTAAACAAGTAGGTGTCATTTTATAAAATTTAACAATGGATTTACTTTAATTTTGTAAAACTAATTCAACTAGTTTGTTTAACCTTTAAAAGTAACAAGAAGCTGTATTGAAATCATAATTTACAAAACAAAATATATATCTATACTATAGATTCTGGCTCAAAATAAAATCAATCTAACAGTATTACATATTTAAAATACAAATGCCCTAAATATGAGACTATGAAATTTTCAAATCTAATGAATACATATAATTTGACTAAGTAATAATGTATATTATTCTAATATAATATACCATATTCATTCAAACTTTTTATTTTAATGCCTGTATTTGAACATTTGAAGACTTTTGATAAAGTAAATTTTAAATGCTATATTAATTCTTACTTGACTTGACTCAGCTGCAGGGGGCTCTGTGCATCCAGATGCAGCGAGGAGGCGTTGCCGCCCATTTCGCTAACCCTT
>NIVC01003880.1:72888-118570 GCA_002269645.1 Macrostomum lignano
CCTGTCAGTCTGCCTGTCCACACCTGAGTGTCTCTATGACTGTTAAGCCTGTCAGTCTGCCTGGCTACCTGAGTGTCTCTATGAGTGTTAAACCTGTCAGTCTGCCTGTCATCTGGTGTCTATGACTGTTAAACCTGTCAGTCTGCCTGTCCATCTGAGTGTCTATGACTGTTAAACCTGTGAGTCTGCCTGCTACCTGAGTGTCTCTATGACTGTTAGACTGTCAGTCTGCCTGGCTACCTGAGTGTCTCTATGACTGTTAGACCTGTCAGTCTGCCTGGCTACCTGAGTGTCTCTATGACTGTTAAACCTGTCAGTCTGCTGGCTACCTGAGTGTCTTTCTGACTGTTTAACTAATCCTTTGTCTCGTCAGATTTCTCGTAGCAAATCTTTCCAAACGTATATATAGTGAGTGCTGCTGCTCTGTGCTCGCGTACTTAAGAGTGCATTTCTAAAAAAATGTGTCACTAGAAAGCATCGCACAATTGTTTTGTTTATTAAAAGACAGGCATACGATATGTCTATGGCCTCAAAGGCAGAGCGAAATTTCAGCAATTCTCTACCAGGGTCTGCGCAGCAGTTCTGCGTTGCTCATTGATTCTGCTGTTAGGAGAAACAGCATAAGTCGGCCAAGTTTGCTTGAGCTAACAGAAGATTGGAACAACAAGGAAATGTCCTTCAACGAGAATGTAAGTTTACATTTGTTCCTGTCATGAAGAGTCAGCAAAACGTACAAGCATTGCCCATCGTTCCCTGATCTGTAATACAAAAACGGGAGACATGCTTAGGGTAGTTCAGGCAAAATCAGTCAATTAAGATAAGACAAACCATATAGCTCGTATACTCGTTTTGTTCTGTTCGCCAGGCCCGGCCATTCTGACTCTCCACGTGGGTCAGGCTGGAGTACAGATCGGCAACGCGATTTGGGAGCTGCTCTGTCTTGAGCACAATGTTCAAAAAGCGGCCTAGCCAAGCCCGACTGCCAGCAACGGTTTCTATGACGCAATGTTTCTACGCAATCAGAACGGCCATTTCATGCCCAGGTCGATCTTTTTAGATACGGATCCAACGTGTATTGGTAAGCATACGCTTTATAGGTTAGCTGCTTCTGTCTCTCCTTCATCGTTGAAACTCTAATTTGGAAGCGGCCAATCCGAATCGAAGAAGTAGTTTGCGGAGTGAGGTGGGTGTCACAGGGCAGACAGACCAGTTAAAAGGCAGCCAATCAGAATCGGAGGGGTAGCTTGCGGAGTGAGGTGGGTGTCAACAGGGCAGACAGACCAGTTAAAAGGCAGCCAATCAGAATCGGAGGGTAGCTTGCGGAGTGAGGTGGGTGTCAACAGGGCAGACAGACCAGTTAAAAAACAGCCAATCAGAATTTGAGTAACGGATTTTGATGTCTTGATTAGTCTGACCTGTTTTTCCGCAGACGAGATTCGAGTCGGGCCCTACAGGGAGTTGTTCAGCACCGCGGCAGCTGCTCAGCGACAGCGCGGACTCTGGTTCAACTACATGCGCGGCCGGCGCGACTTCCGCCGCAACCTCCTGCCGGAAGCAGTTGAAAGGTTTCGCTGGCTCTCTGAGAAGTCGGATGTGACGCCGACCGCATTTCTTGTTCACAGCACCGGCGGCGGCACTGGCAGCGGCCTGTCGGTGTCCTACCTGGAGGAGCTAAGGTCCGAGTTCGATTCCCGTCTGCAGGTACTTGAGCTGAGCGTCAGCTCGGGCAACAGCGGCCTGCAGAGCACCTGCGAACTTGTCAACTCGATGCTATACTCATACGAGTCTAAGGACTACACTTCGTTGTCCTTCTCCGTCACCAACTCGGCCATGTTCAATTTGTGCAGGTCCGGCCTCAGCCTGTACGGTGGCGCCACCTTTGCCCATCTGAATCGCATGCTCGCCATGTGCTTCAGCAACCTGACCGTGATGGAGAGATTTCCAGGCACCATGATGTGCAACATTGCCAACATTTGCAGCAATGTACTGCCGTTTAAGTAAGTACTGCGACAGTCACTTGACAAATAGGGAATTCAGGATGGCTTTTCAGGATGGTCAGAATGGTCAATATGGGTCAGGATGGTCAGGATGGTCAGGATGGTCAGGATGGTCAGGATGGTCAGGATGGTCAATATGGGTCAGGACTGTCAAGATGGTCAGGATGGGATGGTCAGGATGGTTTGGATGGTCAGTGTTAGTCAGAATGGTCAGGATGGTCAGGATGGGATGGTCAGGATGGTCAGGACGGTCAGGATGGTCAGGATGGTCAGGATGGTCAGGATGGTCAGGACGGTCAGGATGGTCAGGATGGTCAGGATGGTCAGGATGGTCAGGACAGTCAGGATAGTCAGGATGGTCAGGATGGTCAGGATGGTCAGGATGGTCAGGATGGTCAGGATGGTCAGGATGGTCAGGATGGTCAGGATGGTCAGAATTGGTCAGAATGGGATGGTCAGAATTGGTCAGGATAGTCAGGATGGTCAGGACGGTCAGGATGGTCAGGATGGTCAGGATGGTCAGGATAGTCAAGATGGTCAGGATAGTCAGGATGGTTAGGACGGTCAGGATGGTCAGGATGGTCAGGATGTTCAGGATGTTCAGGATGTTCAGGATGGTCAGGATGTTCAGGATGGTCAGGATGGTCAGGATAGTCAAGATGGTCAGGATGGTCAGGATGGTCAGGATGGTCAGGATGGTCAGGATGGTCAGGATGGTCAGGATAGTCAAGATGGTCAGGATGGTCAGGATGGTCAGGATAGTCAGGATGGTCAGGATGGTCAGGATGGTCAGGATGGTCAGGATGGTCAGGATGGTCAGGATGGTCAGGATGTTCAGGATGGTCAGGATGGTCAGGATGGTCAGGATGGTCAGGATGGTCAGGATGGTCAGGATGGTCAGGATGGTCAGGATGGTCAGGATGGTCAGGATGGTCAGGATGTTCAGGATGGTCAGGATGGTCAGGATGGTCAGGATGGTCAGGATGGTCAGGATGGTCAGGATGGTCAGGATGGTCAGGATAGTCAAGATGGTCAGGATGGTCAGGATGGTCAGGATGGTCAGGATGGTCAGGATGGTCAGGATGGTCAGGATGGTCAGGATGGTCAGGATGGTCAGGATGGTCAGGATGGTCAGGATGTTCAGGATGGTCAGGATGGTCAGGATGGTCAGGATGGTCAGGATAGTCAAGATGGTCAGGATGGTCAGGATGGTCAGGATAGTCAAGATGGTCAGGATGGTCAGGATGGTCAGGATGGTCAGGATGGTCAGGATGGTCAGGATGGTCAGGATGGTCAGGATGGTCAGGATGTTCAGGATGGTCAGGATGTTCAGGATGGTCAGGATGGTCAGGATGGTCAGGATGGTCAGGAATGTCAGGACAGTCATCAGTTTCAGGATCAAATGGTATTCCGAGGCTTCCCAACCAACCGCAGGCAGCTGAAGCACCCCATCGTGGCCTGCGCGCCGTTTACTGCAGCCTCGGCAGTCGGCAAGGAGCGCTCGAGCGCCATCGGCATCACTTCGGCTTTGATGGAGCCCGATGGTCAGCTAGCGGATGTGGACCTGCGCCAGGGCAAGCACATGGCCGGGGCGCTCATCTACCGAGGCGCGGCCAAGACAGCCGACATCGAGCAGGCGCTGCTGTCGCTGCGCGCGAGCGCGGCCGAGTTCAGTTCGTTGACTGGGCGCCGTCCAGCTTCAAGACCGGCCTGTCCGAGCTGCCGCCGCTAGCCGTACCGGACAGCGGCATCGCCGGGCTGCCCCTGTCGGTGACGCTGGTCAGCAATCACTCGGCCGTGGCATCCCTTTTCCGCGGCCAATCGACCGCAGTCAGGAAGCTGGTCGAAGCCGGCAGCTGCTTCCTGCGCAGCTACGAGACGAGCGCCGCCAATGGTTCCGAGGCCGGTGGCGGGTTTGAAGACAGCGGCTCTTCGCAATCGGCTGGTCACAACGTCGGCGGCCGCGGTGGCAACATCGTCGGCCTGCTCAAGGAGGCCTCCGACCATTTGGAGGGCCTGGCGCAGGTGTACAGCAGCGAGCTTCCGCCGACCCCCACTGGCCAGCAGGCGAACAGCGAAGACTCCGGCGGTCCCAAGCGGATCGTGGCGTCACCAATGTCGAGGGCGACAGCCGCCAAGCCGCGCCGGGCCTCGCTGGGTCGGGAGGCGCTGTTCCCCATCGGCCAAGTCGATCCGGCCGAGTGCAAGCGGACGAGGAGTCAGCAACCCCGGGCAAAGTCGCCTCTGTGCAGCAGCACTCAAAGGGAAGCGGCACCGACGAACGATTCGGTCCTTCGCAGACGCAGGAACTGGACTCGCCGGGCAAAGTCGCCTCTGTGCAGCAACAGTCAACGGGAAGCGGCACCGACGAACGATTCGGACCATCGCAGATGCAGGAACTGGACTCGCCGGGCGAAGAGGCAGTGGGCTCTTCAGAAATGAAGCCAGAAAGCCAGTACTCGCCGGTTGCTATGCAACCGTCACAGGAGTACGGTGCGACAGCGTTCAGCGAAAAAGAGACACTGACAATTGAGAGATCCGATGTGTCCGACAATATGCCGGAGGGAGCGGCGTCGCCGCAAGATAGCGCGGTCACGCAAGGCCAGCCGGTGACGCTCACGCACACTCAATCATTTTCCACGCCGACCGCTGACAGCGAAGGCGCCACTCCGCTGGCCAGCGCTCCGCGGCAGGATTATAACGAATTTATATCGAGGCGGCAGCAGAAGCGGGGGCGGCGGTGGCGGCGGCGGCGGCTGCTGCCGAAAGCGCAATAAACAGCCGTCGAAACGGTCCGCCGCCCATCAACGGTCGCGATCGCAGAATCACGCCAACTCGTGGGTGCCAAATCCAGCAGGTTCTTCCTGTACAGCGACAGCAGTAGCAGCCAAGACGACATGCTGGTTGGCACCAGGGACGGCTATTCGTATCTGACCTATCATTCGAGTGCCACTCACAGTTTCAGCTTCCTGCCCGCAAACGTGGTCAACTCTCAGGTCGAGAGCGACGCGAAATCCGAGCTTGACGAGGCCCTCGACTACGAGTCTGTTGGGTCGAGTGGCGCAGCTACGGATAGCGCAACTGATCTGGACGAGATCATACGCGACTGCGTGCCCGGACCAATGCCTGTTCTGACCAGCGTCAAGAGAATGGTGCAAAAGTACAATGAGATGTTTGCGAAAGAAGGCTGATTTAAAAAAATAACATGATGCTATGCCATCTCTCGTCATAAAGGGTTAAAACCGCTGTATTTTATGAATTTAAGTTTAAAATAAATTGATTTAATTTTCGCCGCTTTTAGCACTGTGTTGGCCACTTGCTTAGCCGCCCAGTTGCGGCCGCGGTGCAATTAATTTATTTAAAATCCACATAAAAAAAATAGCCCAATATTAATTTAAACGCACAATGCATGTGCCTGAGGACCTGAATCCGCCCTGTATATGAAAAAATCGTCCGCAAAAACGAAGAAGGATTCGTCCGCAATTTATGTATTGTAGATCTATAGAGTCTATAGTTCATATATCAAGGAGCTGGATCTTTATCAGACAAAATTCTAAAAGATATTCTCTCAAATTTCGATTACTTTACGTCTACATATGGAGTCTGCACACCGAATAGGATAGGCCTATTTTCATGTATTCACTCAAAAGACAATTCCAAACCGAGATTTTCTGCCGTAACTTTATTCGAATAAGAAAAATATAGTACTTATTATTTACCGATTTGTACTTTTTTAAAAGAATATTTATAGGTAAAATGTACTATTTATTATTCATGTTTTGCTGATATTGCAATATACCTTTCGTTTTTGTTAACATTTAAGTAAGTTTACAGTAAAAATTTAACACTGTAAAAGTTTTCATTTTTTGCAATGAACCTCAGCTCAGCTTTGTCGTTACTCGTTAAGGTTGTAGCTTTTGAATAAGGTCCATCCCAGTACCCTTATTACTGTCAGACCTGTGCTAAGTAAAATAAGGTTTGCAAAAATACGTTTCTAGGAATTCTAAATTACTAATTAGTAGGATGTTTAAAAAATAACTTGATTATATTCATATATGCTTGCTTAGATTATACTATAAATCATAGTAACATAGGTCATAGGTCATAGGCCTAGTCATCACCCATCAGTAATTTTTGCATTTTTGTAAGAATTTGTAAGATTCTATAAATTGCATGCCAGGTGTTGTAGATACACTATTTTCTTAAGAGTGATGCATGCCAACTGTGCATGCCTCCATGTAGTATGCCCAAATTTTGGAGCATTTACTACATGATCCAGAGTATGAATTTTATGCCAATACATATCAAGTATAGCTCTAGGCCATATATATATATATATAGACACTAAATGAAAGGTATTAGAAAGTTGAAAATAGTTTCAAAAAAGTAAATAAAGACTTAATGAATTTAATGCTTAACTATTTCACATATAGATTTTGAAATTGATTTTTAAATGTATTTTTATTATATATTATATGGCATTCTTCTCAAATCATTTATTAAACTATTTTTCCATGTTTTTTTTGCATTTCTTCACTTGAGTCTTGTCTTGAGAAGCTGATTTTAGCATGTTTGGACTTAATGATTAAATGATCTTAGTAAGAGCTTAGTAGCAAGAACAAGTCTGAGTGCTCATACTTCTCCTCTTAACCAAGTAAACCAACCGATCCCTTTGGGCCATAGACATTCCCAATAGGCATCAGTGCTACATCAGACAACGTGTTAGATTTCTATCCTTCAAAAATTTTTACAAAAATTTTTACTTTTGTTTTACAACTTTCAGCGTTGTTACTTTTTAATTAGCCAACTCCATTTGTCTACCATGCTCTTCCCCACAGACAATCCCAAACTGTTATTTATTAGTTATTAGTTAAATTTTCAACTTTGACAACATGATTCCCACATTTTGCACCAATCTGAAATAAAAAACTTTGAAACTTTGAATTGTTAGGAATCTTTAGGAATAGCTAAAGATAGAAAAAGTGCTTAAAACAAAATTGTTAATTTTACTGTTTTAATAGCTTGGGGGATGTCCAAACATGCTAAAACCAGCTTTTCAAGTGGAAAAATGCGAAAACATTGAAAGAATAGTTTACCAAACAATTCAAGAAAAATGCCTATTTATAATATATATTAAAATATTATATTATAAAAACCAGTCTAAATCAAAATTGTAATTGTTGTAAAGTTTAAAAAGTAGCAGAATAGGATCAAATTAATCTTTTTTCAAATTATTTGTTGACTTCTTAGAAGCTTATGTTATATATACTTATATGAAAAATAATAATAAGATCCTTGCTATTTTCATCTATAAAAATTCAGGTTTGAGATTAGGTTTTTTAGGTCTTAAAAAAATCCACAGAATCACCAAATCTCCAAGGCCCATTCTAGTTAATTATAGAATTTATAGTTTTATATCACAGACATAGTTTAGCAAATTATATTAAATGAAAGCAGAAGTTCAGTTTATATATACAAATCCTATATACTAAAAATGGTCTGTCTGTGTCTATCTATCTATCTATCTATCTATCTATGTGATCGATTAGAGAAAAAATGGCTGGACCGATTTTGTTCGAACTTGCACTGTTCGATCAGAAATTTTCCCGTGACGGTACATGCATCTTGGCTAAGAAATTGCTCCATGTTAAAGCGATTAAATATTCGAAAAACATGCTATTTTGCAAAGGTCAAGCAAACTTTTCGACTTGAAATGCATTGTAAGAATGCTAGAGAAAAAACTGACTGGTTGAATTCTGATTCTGAAATAGATTGCATCATAACTGAATTGTAACTCCAACTTGAATTGCGTCACAGTATTGAAAATGCAGTGTGGAAGCGTAGCACCAGACTTGATTTAGATTGCGTAACCATATTGTCAACTTTAATAGAGACTGATACTGACTTGCCTGGGAAATTGATTATGTCATAACTGCTTCGTGAGTGAGTGTTGAATTATATAAGTGCTACAATTTCATTTATAAAATTCGATAAGAGCTAGCCTAGATGTGAACAGACTGGACTGCAAATGCAGCGACCTGGGTTCGAATCTTAGTAATGAAAAGTTTTTTATTAAAAGCTTTTATTCAAGGTCAAATAAAGGACAAAAGGCGTCATGTAAAAAATCATAGAAGCGTCATGTAAACAATTATAGAAGCGTCATGTAAAAAATCATTGAAGCGTCATGTAAAAAATCATAGAAGCGTCATATAAAAATCATAGAAGCGTCATTTAAAAAAATCATAGAAGCGTCATGTAAACCATCATAGAAGCGACATGTAAGCTATCATAGAAGCGTCATGTAAACCATCATAGAAGTGTCATGTAAACAATCATAGAAGCGTCATGTAAACAATCATAGAAGCGTCATCTAAAATCATAGAAGCGTCATGTAAAAAATCATAGAAGCGTCATGTAAAAAATCATAGAAGCGTCATGTAAACAATCATAGAAGCGTCATGTAAAAAATCATAGAAGCGTCATGTAAACAATCATAGAAGCGTCATGTAAAAAATCATAGAAGCCTCATGTATAAAGCATAGAAGCGTCATGTAAAAAATCATAGAATCGTCATGAAAAAATCATAGAAGCGTCATGTAAACAATCATCGAAGCGTCATGGAAAAAGCATAGAAGCGTCATGTAGACAATCATAGAAGCGTCATGTAAAAAATCATAGAAGCGTCATGTAAAAATCATAGAAGCGCCATGTAAAAAATCATTGAAGAGTCATGTAAACAATCATAGAAGCGTCATATAAAAATCATAGAAGCGTCATGTAAACAATCATAGAAGCGTCATGTAAAAAATCATAGAAGCGTCATATAAAAACCATAGAAGCGTCATGTAAACAATCATAGAAGCGTCATGTAAAAAATCATAGAAGCGTCACGTAAACTATCATAGAAGCGTCATGTTAAAAATCATAAAAGGGTCATTTAAAAAAATCATAGAAGCGTCATGTAAACAATCATAGAAGCGTCATGAAAAAATCATAGGAGTGTCATGAAAAAATCACAGAAGCGTCATGTAAACAATTATAGAAGCGTCATTTAAAAAAATCATAGAAGCGTCATGTAAACAATCATAGAAACGTCATGTAAAAAATCATAGAAGCGTCATGTAAACCATCATAGAAGCGTCATGTAAACAATCATAGAAGCGTCATATAAAAAATCATAGAAGCGTCATGTAAAAAGCATAGAAGCGTCATATAAAACTCATAGAAGCGTCATTTAAAAAAATCATAGAAGCGTCATGTAAACAATTATAGAAGCGTCATGTAAAAAATCATTGAAGAGTCATGTAAACAATCATAGAAGCGTCATATAAAAATCATAGAAGCGTCATGTAAACAATCATAGAAGCGTCATGTAAAAAATCATAGAAGCGTCATGTAAACCATCCATGGATGAATGAATAGAATGGATTGCTATTCTGGCTCTGGCTATTTTCGTTTTTGACTCTTTTGCATCCGGTTCCCCCCCCCCCGTGCCTTTTCATTGGTTGATGATTGCCATAGACAATTTTCGGCCTTCGCCCCTTTCTTTCGATGCACAAGCGCTTTCGCTCGTGTTTTGAAATAAAGGGGGAAGACTTACGAGCGCTCGATATTCTCTGCAAGTAACTGAAATTCTCAGTTCTTTGCGCTTGTGCATCGAAAGAAAGGGGCGAAGGCCGAAAATTGTCTATGGCAATCATCAACCAATGAAAAGGCACGGGGGGAACCGGATGCAAAAGAGTCAAAAACGAAAATAGCCAGAGCCAGAATAGCAATCCATTCTATTCATTCATCCATGAAACCATCATAGAAGCGTCATGTAAAAAAATCATAGAAGCGTCATATAAAAAATCATAGAAGCGTCATGTAAAGACCATAGAAGCGTCATGTAAACAATCATAGAAGCGCCATGTAAAATCATAGAAGCGTCATGTAAACAATCATAGAAGCGTCATGTAAACAATCATAGAAGCGTCATAAAAAAACCATAGAAGCGTCATGTAAAAAATCATAGAAGCGTCATGTAAACAATCATAGAAGCGTCATGTAAAAATCATAGAAGCGTCATGTAAAAATCATAGTAGCGTCATATAAACAATCATAGAAGCGTCATCTAAAAAGCATAGAAGCGTCATGTAGACAATCATAGAAGCGTCATGTAAAAAATCATAGAAGCGTCATGTAAACAATCATAGAAGCGTCATGTAAAAAATCATGGAAGCGTCATGTAAAAAAATCATAGAAGCGTCATGTAAACAATCATAGAAGCGTCATGTTAAAAATCGAAGAAGCGTCATATAAAAAGCATAGAAACGTCATATAAACAATCATAGAAGCGTCATATAAAAAATCATAGAAGCGTCATGTAAAAATCATAGTAGCGTCATGTAAAAAATCATAGAAGCGTCATGTAAAAATCATAGAAGCGTCATATAAACAATCATAGAAGCGTCATCTAAAAAGCATAGAAGCGTCATGTAAACAATCATAGAAGCGTCATGTAAAAAATCATAGAAGCGTCATATAAAAATCATAGAAGCGTCATGTAGACAATCATAGAAGCGTCATGTAAAAAATCATAGAAGCGTCATGTAAAAATCATAGAAGCGTCATGTAAACAATCATGGAAGCGTCATGTAAAAAATCATAGAAGCGTCATGTAAAAAGCATAGAAGCGTCATGTAAACAATCATAGAAGCGTCATATAAAAAATCATAGAAGCGTCATGAAAAATCATAGGAGCCTCATTTAAAAACTAATGAAAGTGTCATTTAAAAAATCAAGAAGCATCATGGTAGAATAAAAGAAGCGTCATGTCAGACATGAAGGTGTCATGTAAAAATTAAATGCAGCTATAATGCTGTGCTGGGGAGAAAAACTGAGACGTCAAGGCTCACAGAGAATAACTGAGATTATGGGGGCGTTTCTGAGATGTCAAAGCAAAAGTCAGAAGCTACTTCAAAGTTCATGTACTTTACTCAATTTTTTATTGCATTTTTTGTTGGCTCGCCACGGGGGGAGGCGCTGATAGAAGAAAAGTCATGTAAAAAATAAAAGTAGCACTATGTATACATAAAAGAAAAGTCATGTCGAAGTTAAAAGATTCATTTGGGAATTGCTAGGATGTCAAAGCTTGGTGGAAATCGTTATAGTGCTGTGATTCTTAAAGAAGGAATCACTAAAATGTCAAGGCTTAGGGAGAAGAATTGCTGAGATTTCAAGGCTTTAGGTTGGGTTAAAGTTAGGTTTAGGTCAGGTGTGGGTTGAGGGTTATATTTTATCGGGTTTTAAGGTTAACAGGGGATTTTTTAGATTTCAAGGTTTATGGGGGCCATCGCTGACATGTCAAGGCTTACGGGGGGAGTAGCTGAGATGTCAAGGCTCACTGGGGTATAAATGAGATTTCAAGGCTAAAGCCAGAAGCTACATGTAGTTTATTGAAAACTTTTTATTACATTATTTGATGCCTCCTCAGGGGAGGGATCGCTGATAAAAAAAGCGTAAAGTAAAAATAAAAGAAGCTTCATGTCGAAGTTAAGAGATTCATTTGGGAATCCCTACGATGTCGAGGCTTGCAGGGAATCGCTATAATGCTGTAGTAGTGCTATAATGACTCTTAGAGAGAATTACTGAAATTTCAATGCTTTAGGGTTAGGTTAGGGTTAGGGTTAGGGTTAGGGTTAGGTTAGGGTTAGGGTTAGGGTTAGGGTTAGGGTTAGCGTTAGGGTTAGGCTAGGGTTAGGGTTAGGGTTAGGTTAGGATTAGGGTTAGAAGGTTGACAGATATTTTTAGATTTTCAAGGCTTATTGGGGGCATTGCTGAGATGTCAGGGGGGGGAAGTTGATATGTTAAAGCTTGTGGGGGGAATTACTGACATGTCAAGGTTTACAAGGTTTGACAGGAGATTTTTTAAGATTTCAAGGATACATGTAGCTTATTAAAAAAACGTGTATTGCATTTCTTTGGCTCCCAACGGGGGCGTAGATTGCTAGTCCTATATACTAAAAATGGTCTGTCTGTGTCTATCTATCTATCTATCTATCTATCTATGTGATCGATTAGAGAAAAAATGGCTGGACCGATTTTGTTCGAACTTGCACTGTTCGATCAGAAATTTTCCCGTGACGGTACATGCATCGTGGCTAAGAAATTGCTCAATGCTAGAGGCATTAAATATTCGAAAAACATGCTTTTTTGCAAAGGTCAAGCAAACTTTTCGACTTGAAATGCATTGTAAGAATGCTAGAGAAAAAACTGACTGGTTGAATTCTGGTTCTGAAATAGATTGCATCATCACTGAATTGTAACTCCGACTTGAATTGAAAATGCAGTGTGGAAGCGTAGCACCAGACTTGATTTAAATTGCGTAACCATATTGTTAACTGATACTGACTGACTGAGAAACTGATTATGTCATAACTGCTTCGTGTGATTTACTCTATGCTTGGATTTTAAAGTGTTGAATTATATAAGTGCAAAATTTGATGTTATCAAAACGACGAGAGCTAGCCTAGAGGTGAACAAACTGAACTGCTAAATGCAGCGACGATGATTCGAATTTTCATAGAGTATAATTTTTTTAATTAAAGCTTTTCAACGTCAGGAAAACTAAAAGACTTTTTAAAAAGAAGCGTCATGTAATGACGTCATGTACGTCATGACGTCATGTAAACAATCATAAAAGCGTCATGTAAAAAATCGTAGAAGCGTCATATAAAAATCGTAGAAGCGTCATTTAAAAAATCATAGAAGCGTCATGTAAACAATCATAGAAGCGTCATGTAAACAGTCATAGAAGCGTCATGTAAAAAATCATAAAAGCGTCATTTTAAAAAATGATAGAAGCGTCATCTAATGAATCATAGAAGCGTCATGTAAACAATCATAGAAGCGTCATGTAAAAATCATAGAAGCGTCATGTAAACAATCATAGAAGCGTCATGTAAACAATCATAGAAGCGTCATTTAAAAAATCATAGAAGCGTCATATAAACAATCATAGAAGCGTCATGTAAACAATCATAGAAGCGTCATGTAAAAAATCATAGAAGCGTCATCTAAAAATCATAGAAGCGTCATGTAATGAATCATAGAAGCGTCATGTAAAAAATCATAAAAGCGTCATGTAAAAAAATCGTAGAAGCGTCATATAAAAATCATAGAAGCGTCATGTAAACAATCATAGAAGCGTCATGTAAAAATCATAAAAGCGTCATGTAAACAATCATAGAAGCGTCATGTAAACAATCATAGAAGCGTCATGTAAACAATCATAGAAGCGTCATGTAAAAATCGTAGAAGCGTCATCTAAGAATCATAGAAGCGTCATGTAATGAATCATAGAAGCGTCATGTAAAAATCATAAAAGCGTCATGTAAAAAAATCGTAGAAGCGTCATATAAAAATCATAGAAGCGTCATGTAAACAATCATAGAAGCGTCATGTAAAAATCATAGAAGCGTCATGTAAAAAATCATAGAAGCGTCATGTAAACAATCATAGAAGCGTCATGTAAACAATCATAGAAGCGTCATGTAAAAATCATAGAAGCGTCATGTAAAAAATCATAGAAGCGTCATGTAAACAATAATAGAAGCGTCATGTAAACAATCATAGAAGCGTCATGTAAACAATCATAGAAGCGTAATTTAAAAAATCATAGAAGCGTCATGTAAACAATCATAGAAGCGCCATGTAAACAATCATAGAAGCGTCATTTAAAAAATCATAGAAGCGCTATGTAAACAATCATAGAAGCGTCATGTAAACAATCATAGAAGCGTCATGTAAAAATCATAGAAGCGTCATGTAAACAATCATAGAAGCGTCATTTAAAAAATCATAGAAGCGTCATGAAAAAATCATAGAAGCGTCATGTAAACAATCATAGAAGTGTCATGTAAACAATCATAGAAGCGTCATGTAAAAAATCATAGAAGTGTCATGTAAACAATCATAGAAGCGTCATGAAAAAATCATAGAAGCGTCATGTAAACAATCATAGAAGCGTCATGTAAAAAGCATAGAAGCGTCATGTAGAAAGCATAGAAGCGTCATATAAAACTCATAGAAGCGTCATTTAAAAAAATCATAGAAGCGTCATGTAAACAATCATAGAAGCGTAATGTAAAAAATCATAGAAGCGTCATGTAAACAATCATAGAAGCGTCATGAAAAAATCATAGAAGCGTCATGTAAACAATCATCGAAGCGTCATCTAAAAAGTCATAGAAGCGTCATGTAAACAATCATAGAAGCGTCATGTAAACAATCATAGAAGCGTCCTGTAAACAATCATAAAAGCGTCATGAAAAAATCATAGAAGCGTCATGTAAACAATCATCGAAGCGTCATCTAAAAATTCATAGAAGCGTCATGAAAAAATCATAGGAGTGTCATGAAAAAATTATTGAAGCGTCATTTAGAAAATCATAGAAGCGTCATGTAAACAATCATAGAAGCGTCATGTAAAAAAATCATAGAAGCGTCATGTAAACAATCATAGAAGCGTCATGTAAAAAATCATGGAAGCGTCATGTAAAAAATCATAAAAGCGTCATGTAAAAATCATAGAAGCGTCATATAAAAAGCATAGAAGCGTCATGTAAACAATCATAGAAGCGTCATGTAAAAAAATCATAGGAGCGTCATGTAAACAATCATAGAAGCGTCATGTAAAAAAATCATAGAAGCGTCATGTAAACAATCATAGAAGCGTCATGTAAAAAATCATGGAAGCGTCATGTAAAAAATCATAAAAGCGTCATGTAAAAATCATAGAAGCGTCATATAAAAAGCATAGAAGCGTCATGTAAACAATCATAGAAGCGTCATGTAAACAATCATAGAAGCGTCATGTAAACAATCATAGAAGCGTCATGTAAACAATCATAGAAGCGTCATGTAAAAAAATCATAGGAGCGTCATGAAAAAATCATAGAAGCCTCATTTAAAAACTAATGAATGTGTCATTTAAAAAATTAAGAAGCATCATGGTAGAATAAAAGAAGCGTCATGTCAGACATGAAGGGTGTCATGTAAAAATTAAATGCAGCTATAATGCTGTGCTGGGAGAAAAACTGAGACGTAAAGGCTCTCAGAGAATAACTGATCAGAGAATAACTGAGATTACGGAGGGGGGGTTTCTGAGATGTCAAAGCAACAGTCAGAAGCTACTTCAAAGTTCATGTACTTTACTCAATTTTTTTATTGCATTCTTTGTTGGCTCGCCACGGGGGCGCTGATAGAAGAAGAGTCATGTAAAAAATAAAAGTAGCACTATGTATACATAATAGAAAAGTCATGTCGAAGTTAAAAGATTCATTTGGGAATTGCTACGATGTCAAAGCTTGGTGGAAATCGTTATAGTGCTGTGATTCTTAAAGAAGGAATCACTAAAATGTCAAGGCTTAGGGGAGAAGAATTGCTGAGATTTCAAGGCTTTAGGTTGGGTTAAAGTTAGGTTTAGGTCAGGTTTGGGTTGAGGGTTATATTTTATCGGGTTTCAAGGTTAACAGGGGATTTTTTAGACTTCAAGGTTAATGGGGGCCATTGCTGACATGTCAAGGCTTACAAGAAGCTTCATGTCGAAGTTAAGAGATTCATTTGGGAATCCCTACGATGTCGAGGCTTGCAGGGAATCGCTATAATGCTGTAGTAGTGCTATAATGACTCTTAGAGAGAATTACTGAAATTTCAATGCTTTAGGGTTAGGGTTAGGGTTAGGATTAGGGTTAGGGTTAGGGTTAGGCTAGGGTTAGGGTTAGAAGGTTGACAGATATTTTTAGATTTCCAAGGCTTATTGGGGGCATTGCTGAGATGTCAAGGGGGAAGTTGATATGTTAAAGCTTGTGGGGGGGGGGGAATTACTGACATGTCAAGGCTTACAAGGTTTGACAGGAGATTTTTTAAGATTTCAAGGATACATGTAGCTTATTAAAAAAACGTGTATTGAATTTCTTTGGCTTCCTAACGGTGTGTGTGTGTGTGATCGATTTTAGCAAAAATGGCTCAACCGATTTTCTTCAAACTTGCACCATTCGATCAGAAATTTTTCCGTGACGGTACATGCATCGTGGCTAAGAAATTGCTCGATGCTAAAGGGATTAAATATTCGAAAAACATGCTTTTTTGCAAAGGTCAAGCAGCTCTTTCGACTTGAAATGCATTGTAAGAATGCTAGCAGAAAAACTGACTGGTTGAATTCTGATTCTGAAATAGATTGCATCACGATACACTTTATTTATCGTCTGTGTACTGGCTGAATTTGACACTCAATTGAATTGCATCACAGCTTTGAGTGTGAAAGCATAGTGCAGTACTGAATTTATATTACGTAACCATATTGTGTCATGTAAACAATCATAGAAGCGTCATGTAAACAATCATAGAAGCGTCATGTAAACAATCATAGAAGCGTCATGTAAACAATCATCATAGAAGCGTCATGTAAACAAGCATAGAAGCGTCATGTAAACAATCATAGAAGCGTCATGTAAACCATCATCATAGAAGCGTCATGTAAACAATCATCATAGAAGCGTCATGTAAAAAATCATAGAAGCGTCATATAAAAAGCATAGAAGCGTCATGTAAACAATCATAGAAGCGTCATGTAAACAATCATCATAGAAGCGTCATGTAAACAATCATAGAAGCGTCATGTAAACAATCATAGATGCGTCATTTAAAAAATCATAGAAGCGTCATGTAAAAATTGTAGAAGCGTCATGTAAAAAATCATGAAAGTGTCATTTAAAAAATTAAGAAGCATCATGGTAGAATAAAAGAAGCATCATGTCAGACATGAAGGGTGTCATGTAAAAATGAAATGCAGCTATAATGCTGTGCTGGGGAGAAAAACTGAGACGTAAAGGCTCTCAGAGAATAACTGAGATTATGCGGGGGGGAGGGTTTCTGAGATGTCAAAGCAAAAGTCAGAAGCTACTTCAAAGTTCATGTACTTTACTCAATTTTTTTATTGCATTCTTTGTTGGCTCGCCACGGGGGGCGCTGATAGAAGAAGAGTCATGGAAAAAATAAAAGTAGCACTACGTATACGTAAAAGAAAAGTCATGTCGAAGTTAAAAGATTCATTTGGGAATTGCTACGATGTCAAAGCTTGGTGGAAAAATGTAAAAATCATAGTAGCGTCATGTAAACAATCATAAATGCGTCATGTAAAAAATCATAGAAGCGTCATGTAACAAATCATAGAAGCGTTATGTAAAAAATCATAGAAGCGTCATGAAAAAAATCATAGAAGCGTCATGTAAAAATCATAGAAGCGTCATGTAAAAATCATAGAAGCGTCATGAAAAAAATCATAGAAGCGTCATGTAAAAATCATAGAAGCGTCATGCAAAAAATCATAGAAGCGTCATGTAAAATATCATAGAAGGGTCATGTAAACAATCATAGAAGCGTCATGTAAAATATCATAGAAGCGTCATGTAAACAATCATAGAAGCGTCATGTAAACAATCATAGAAGCGTCATGTAAAATATCATAGAAGGGTCATGTAAACAATCATAGAAGCGTCATGTAAACAATCATAGAAGCGCCATGTCAGACATGAAAGAAGTGTCATTTAAAAATTTAATGAAGCTATTGTGCTGTGCTGGGGAGAATTACTGAGATGTCAAGGTTCACGGAGAATAACTGAGATTACGGGGGGGGGTTTCTGAGATGTCAAAGCAAAAGTCAGAAGCTACTTCAAAGTACATGTAGTTTACTCAATTTTTAATTACATTCTTTGTTGGCTTGCCACGGGGGGGGGCGCTGATAGAAGAAGACTCATGCAAAAAAGAAAAGAAGCACTATGTATACATAAAAGAAGAGTCATGTTGAAGTTAAAAGATTCATTTAGGAATTGCTACGATGTCAAGGCTTGGAGGGAATCGCTATAGTGCTGTGATTCTTGAAGCAAGAATCACTAAATTGTCAAGGCTTAGGGGAGAAGAATTTCTGAGATTTCAAGGCTTTAGGTTGGGTTAAAGTTAGGTTTAGGTCAGGTTTGGGTTGAGGGTTAGATTTTACAGGGGATTCTACGGGTTTTACGGGTTTCAAGGTTAACAGGGGATTTTTCAGATATCAAGGTTTATGGGGGGGCATCGCTGACATGTCAAGGCTTACGGGGGGAATAGCTGAGATGTCAAGGCTCACGGGGAATAAATGAGATGTCAAGGCTAAAATCAGAAGCTACATGTAGTTTATTGAAAACTTTTTTTCATTATTTGTTGGCTTCTCACGGGAGGGATCGCTGGTAGAAAAAGCGTAATGTAAAAAATAAAAGAAGCTTCATGTCGAAGTTTAGAGATTCATTTGGATGTGGAGGCTTGCGGGGAATCGCTATCGCTATTCTCTCCAAGACGAGTGCTATAATGACTCTTAGAGAGAATTACTGAAATGTCAATGTTTTAGGGTTAGGTTAGGTTAGGGTTAGGGTTAGGGTTAGGCTAGGGTTAGGGTTAGAAAGTTGACAGATTTTTTTAGATTTCATGGCTTATGGGGAGCATCGCTGAGATGTCAAGGGGGGAAGTTGATATGTTAAAGCTTGTGGGTGGGATTACTGACATGTCAAGGAAGTTTGACAGGAGATTTTTTAAGATTTCAAGGCTACATGTAGCTTATTAAAAAACGTTTATTTCATTTCTTTAGCTCCCCAACGGGGGGCGTAGATTGCTAGTATAGTAGCTAAAATTTTATAAAATTTAGTTTTTGAAATACTTTTGTAAGTTTATTCTATATTACTAATTGAGTTTTTCTATAAAAATCATAAATTTAGCAATATTTTTATTAAATATTTTATATTCATTATAAGAATTTAGAAATATGAGTGTAGTTTGAGATTTAAAAAATATAAAATCTTTTAATTTATTAACTTTTTCTATATGTCCAGAGATAGGATAAGATCTAGATCTGCCCCAAAATTGAGAGTTCCAGAGAGTTCCTAACTCTGCCCAATTTCAAAACTTTGATCCAATTCAACCTTTATACTACTTATGCATCTAATAAGGATCCTGATCCATATTACTATAATCCCTAAATAGTTGATCCCATCTAACCTTTACCTATGACTATCTTATCAAGTTTTAAACTTGCAGTTTTATTTTTGTAGTAAATAGGCCTATTGTATAGGCTTGTATATTCTTTCTTTGTGTAAATAAAACCTAAATTTATAAATATGTAAGTTGAAAATACCAGCTAATACTTTAAATGACTATGCAAATGTCACACTAAATTCTCACTAAAGTACAATTTTAAATTTCCTCACCTTATATTATTTACCATATTCTAATTGGGATAGTTCATTTTTGTTTTAATGTGCAGAAGCTTCTAGGTAGGCCTATTTAAAATGTATGAATACACAGTATCTGCCACCAAAATCTTCAAATCTCATGAGACAATTGAAAAATGAAAACATTTGGCGGTTGCAAAAATGCTTGCTACTTTGATTTCCAATTCATGCCCTCCCAAAATGTCGGCAGCAGACGATGACGCATTCAACAGGCTGGCTAGCGACATTGCTAGACAGGTGGACAGCATTAAGAGCAATGCCAATCAGATCAAATCTCTGGCCTTATCTATTGGCACTGAGCGGGACTCGTCAGACAGGCGGCAGCAGCTGCACTCGCTGACCCACACCACTAGGGCGCTGTGCCAGGCCGCCGCTGATCAGCTGCGCGATGGCCTGGCGCCAATGTGCGTCGGGCTGGCTGGCGGCGCCAGGCGCGCGCAGAAGGACCGCCTGTTGGACAAGCTGGCTAAGGCGGCAGGCGACTTTCAGGTATGCCTAGTGGGGTGGATAGAATGGTCGGGGGCGGTTGATAGGTCGGTGAGTAGGGTGGCGGATAGAGTCGGTGAGTAGGGTGGCGGGTAGTGTCTGGTATAGTCCGGTGAATAGTGTCTTGTAGAGTCGGTGAGTAGAGTATCTGGTAGAGTCGGTGAGTAGAGGATCTTGTAGAGTCGGTGAGTAGAGTATCTGGTAGAGTCGGTGAGTAGAGTGTCTGGTAGCGTCCGGTGAGTAGTGTCTTGTAGAGTCGGTGAGTAGAGTATCTAGTAGAGTCGGTGAGTAGAGGATCTTGTAGAGTCGGTGAGTAGAGTATCTGGTAGAGTCGGTGAGTAGAGTGGCGGGTAGAGTCAGTAAGTAGGGCGTCTGTTAGAGTCAGTGAGTAAAGTGTATGGTAGAGTCGGTTAGTAGAGTGTCTGGTAGCGTCCGGTGAGTAGTGTGTCTTGTAGAGTCGGTGAGTAGAGTATCTGGTAGAGTCAGTGAGTAGAGCGTCTGGTAGAGTCAGTGAGTAGAGCGTCTGTTAGAGTCAGTGAGTAAAGTGTATGGTAGAGTCGGTTAGTAGAGTGTCTGGTAGAGTTCGGTGAGTGAGATAGCGGGTAGAGTCAGTGAGTAGGCATGTCGTTGAGCATTCAGTCTCTTCCGGCCCCATCCAGGAGGCGCAGCGGCTTGTCCAGTCGCGCGAACGCGAGCAAGTCGGCCAGCAGAAGCGCGCAGCCAGCGGTGTGGAGGCGGCCTTCAACAGCGATGCGCAGCCGCCCCCGCCCAGCGGTGCCGAAGACAACTCCAACCCGTTCACGCTGGAGAACGCGCAGATGCAGGCGACCGCGGATCTGCAAGACGATTTGCAGGCCGCCGAGGAGCGTGAGAGCCAGCTGCGGCAGCTGGAGCAGGACATTGTGGGTGAGCTTGCGGGACTGGGTTGTCAGGCCGTTAATTCCCAGCTATCCTAATGCGGGTAATCGATTTTATTGTAATATCCACACCCCTTCCGTCATCTCAATTTCTCTATCCATCACCGAGTAAATACATTTACAGCCTAATAACTTCAGTAGAGTGTTAGCCTACTGACTTCAGCAAAATCAGCACAATTCTCCATTCACACTACTCCCAAATTCAGCCCACTCCCACTCTACCATTCACCCCACTCCACCATTCACCCCACTCCACCATTCACCTCACTCCACCATTCACCCTACTCCAATATTCACCCCACTCCACCATTCACCTCACTCCACCATTCACCTCACTCCACCATTCACCCTACTCCAATATTCACCCCGCTCCACCATTCACCCCACCCCACTCCACCATTCACCCTACTACAATATTCACCTCACTCCACCATTCACCCTACTCCACCATTCACCTCACTCCACCATTCACCTCACTCCACCATTCACCCTACTCCAATATTCACCCCACTCCACCATTCACCTCACTCCACCATTCACCCCACTCCACCATTCACCTCACTTCACCATTCACCCACTCCACCATTCACCTCAGTCCCCACTCCACCATTAACCTCACTCCACTATTCACCTACTCTCTATTCACTCACTCCCCATTGACACCACTACCCTGTTCACCCCAACCGCAGGCATCAACGAGATGTTCAAGGACCTGGCTCAGATGGTGCACGAGCAGGGCGACATGGTCGATTCGATCGAAGACCACGTCGGACAGGCGGTCATGCAGGTGGACGAGGGCAACAAGAACCTGAAGCAGGCGGTCACCTATCAGAAGTCTGCTAGGCGCAAGAAGATCATCATTGCGCTGGTGGTGATTGTTGCGCTCGCTATCCTGGCCGTGATAATCTATTTTGCCGTGCCCAAGCCTAACTAGTGATTTATTGGCTGCTCGCTAGACTCTGTGAAACCGGTTTTTAAGTTAACAATCAGCTTTGTAAACTTAATACTACGGGTCACTAATTACCGATTTTTATTTCGGCTGTTGCGCCAAGCATAAGCTGAAATATGTGTGAATGAGTGATTTATATGGGTGTGAATGAGTGATTTATATGGGTGTGAATGAGTGATTTATATGGGTGTGAATGAGTGATTTATATGGGTGTGAATGAGTGATTTATATGGGTGTGAATGAGTGATTTATATGGGTGTGAATGAGTGATTTATATGGGTGTGAATGAGTGATTTATATAGGTGTGAATGAGTGATTTATATAGGTGTGAATGAGTGATTTATATGGGTGTGAATGAGTGATTCATGTGGGTCTGAATGAGTGATTTATGTGTGTCATTGAGCGAATTTTTTTGGACGCAAATGGGTGGAAGGCTGAAGCTATAAGTGTCAATGAGTTAAAAATGTTGATGTGATTAATTGTGATCCAGCTGTGCGTGTGGATGAGTTAAAGGTGTGGGTGTGAATGAGTGAATTGTATGGGTGTGAATGAGTAATGTGTGGGTGTGAATAAGTGATGCTTTGGTGTGAATAGGTGATGTTTGGGTGTGGATAAGTGAATGGTGTGGGCGTGAATGAGTGAAAGGTGTGAGTGTGAATGAGTGAAAGGTGTGGGCGTGAATGAGTGAAAGGTGTGGGTGTGAATGAGCAAAATGTGTGGGTGTGAATGAGTGAAATGTGTGGGTGTGAATGAGCAAAATGTGTGGGTGTGAATGAGTGAAATGTGTGGGTGTGAATGAGTGAAAGGTGTGGGCGTGAATGAGTGAAAGGTGTGGGTGTGAATGAGTGAAAGGTGTGGGTGTGAATGAGTGAAAGGTGTGGGTGTGAATGAGTGAAAGGTGTGGGTGTAAATGAGTGAAAGGTGTGGGCGTGAATGAGTGAAAGGTGTGGGCGTGAATGAGTGAAAGGTGTGGGTGTGAATGAGTGAAAGGTGTGGGTGTGAATGAGTGAAAGGTGTGGGTGTAAATGCGGGATGTTTAATTGGAAGCTGCTTAAATAGATAATCAAACCGCAGATGCTACTACATCTTGAGGACACCTAAAGTTTCACTGTCGCCATTCATACCTGAATCTGCAGAAGTCCATCGCACTCTGAGCTGTCCAGACACGGCTTATTTCCAGGACATGTCAACCCCTGAATTGCGGCTGTGGCTCTCTTTCTTAGCAATTATTGTTGCAAATTTACATGCTAACTTAAATATGAAACCCTTTGATCAAAAAGTATACAACGCCAAAGCACGTATTGCAGACACTCCACTCTGCAACCCATGTGAGCGCACGCAGGTCATCATTCCAGTGTCACAACGGCCCCCGGCTGTCTCAAAATTAAAATTCTTGGAATATATTGCACTTTTAGCTGAAACATTTTATTTTAACCGAATCGCGTTTTTACAGTCTCCTTGTCGCCTCCTCCTTTGCACTCAGTTTGATTTCTTCGCCTAATAGTTTTTTTAGTTCGGCTTTAAAACTATTATGGACATCTCAGTTACCCATTATTAATATGTTGCTTTTCCATGTTCAGTGCTGTTTTTTCATGTTTTTTTTATTTTACAGCAAAAATTCTAGCGCGCATTCTGCCAGCGCTACTGATAGTAGAAAATGCCGACTATTTATAACGTCGCGGGCTGTCACAGAGTATCACCAATCGGATATATTCTGTTTTTTGTAAATAAGTATATTAAGTAAAAGTATAACTATACATTATTTCGTACTCAAAAATATAATTGCTTTATTATTTAATATCCTGATTGGGTCTTTCATCTTAGATTTTTTTACTTTTTTTCGTCTAATTGATTGCTGATTTAGTCTAGATAGCTTATACTCCTGTGGGTAAACTTAATGCACATTATATATGATCAACTCCAAATCTGTGATCCTCCTACAACCTCTAACCTCCCATACCCTATAACCTCCCACACCTTCCAACCTCCCACACCCTCTAACCTCCCACGCAAATTTAACCTCCCAGACCTTAAAACCTCCCACACCCTCAACCTCCCACAACCTTTAAACTCCTACACCCTCTAACATCAGGGACCTTCTTACCTCCCGCACCCTCAACCTCCCACACCGTCTAACCACTCACACACATCTAACCTTCTACACCCTCTAACCTCCCACACCTCTAACTTCCCACACACATGTAACCTCCCAGACCTTCTAACCTCCCACACCTCTAAACTCCCAGACCTCTCAGACGTCCAACTTACCAGACACAACCTCCCAGGCATCCAACTTCCCAGGCAACCAACCTGCCAGACACCCAACATCCCAGACCCACTGTAATCTTGAAGGTATGGCTGATTGAAAACATTTGGAAACAAGAACTGTTACGTAACCAACGTATCCCGCAGCTATTCAGTCCATTTATCTAGTCTCTACCTTGTCAAGATGGCGGCACTGGCTATGAACCCACTGAATCAGAGCATGGGCGCTCTGGGCGGCGGCGGTGGCGGCGGCCAATTCTCTCCCCTGACCCTATTCGAGTGCACCATCACCAACGCCACCATGCTGGTGGACACCATGCCGGTGCGCGACCTTCTAGCCGCATTTCGCATCGTCTCCCAGCTGGGCGCCCACGTAGCCGAGGTGCTGGAGCCTCAGGTCGGCAGGCTGGCCGACTCTGCCGATGACGGCCACCAGGGCCAGCCGGCTGGGGCGGCCTCGTCGTCAGCCAGCCTGCAGCAGCGACCTCAACCACCGCAGCAGCCGCAGCAGCCGCCGCCGCCTCAGCCGCCGCCGCAGTCGCGCCCAATGAAGCGGGAGTTCTTCGACGACGAAGACGACGAGGAGCCGCCGGATGCCGACTTTTGCGGCGCCGGGCCGCTGGGCACCGGCGGCTCTTCGTCGTTTTTCTACGACGAGGCAAGCGTGTCCAGCGGCGCCGCCGGGGCTGCGCCGAACGCCAAGATGATCCGGCATGGGTACGCGGACGCTCCGCCAGTGTCAGAGTCTGGGGAGCTGTCGGCTGAGTGGAAGGTGCGGCGCCAGAGTGGGGGGTTTCAGAATTTTATTATATAATCTCCATGTATAACAGTAATCTGTTATCAGGTTAAAGGTACAGGAGTTTGTCAAGCTGGCGATGAATAAGGCGATCTGTATCTGAATTGTCTGAGCAAAGCAACAGATGGCTTGGGAACCTTATGCCCAACAAGAAACTCGCGTGCTGCTGAAAAAGCGATTGAAACGACTATTCAGTTGGCCATGAAGCACCTTTAAAACGATTGAAATCCCGACGAACCTTTTTATTAGAATTTTTTATAACCGCGATAACTATTTAAAACTGCATGTGCGCATATTACTACTTTTTTGCAGACGGTGCAGTAGGTTCAGTTTGTTCTTTAAAGAAAATACTAATGTTTTAAGATTATAATAGCTGGCAAATTGATTTCCAATCTAGTACATATTTCGACAATTGCGCGGCATTTTTGTTTGATGTGTTTTCGCACCTACCAAAGTTGTACAAGTGGGCAATAAATGAAATGAATAAATTGAGTTTGCGGCACTTCACAGTTAGTTAATTAGCAGCAAGGTGTAAACGAGTTGAAAATTATCATCTGCCTGCAATTAAGATAAAGACATTTTATAGGAATAAAGGCGGGCAGGTATGCTTGGGCTAATCATAATTACCTAATTACCTGCCTGCTAATCTCGGCTTTTAACAGGGCATCCTGCGCCGGGCCTATCGCCTGCTTAAAGAGGAAACCGGCAGCAACCTGTTCGACTTTGCGCTGCCCTATTCGGCTCGCGTCAACCTGGAGGCGGCCAATAGGGTGATTGAGAAGGCTCGCAGCATGGCGCCTGACAGCGTCTCGCCCAGCCACTTGACCGCTTGGACCAGTGAGTGCCACGCTAAAGTTAAAAAAATACAAACGGAATTGCTTGAATAGCAAGGATTTGTTGTCTTTGAATTGAGTTTATTTTAATTTATTATATTGCACTTTTTCTATTGCATTTTTTACTTTGTCTTTAAAGAACTCAAACTAAACGGACGTTGCAGGGCTCTGTACTAATTATTAAAACTATAATGCGGATATTCAGTGTTCACGGCCAATTTCTATCTATGATGGATTGTGTATGCATTAATTATCTAATTAACAATCTTTATTTTAGAGTTTTCGTGCGTTTTGAAGGGCCCATCTAAAAACAAGCTTAGCCTTTTTTATTTAAATTTAAATAATTAGTAAAGCAATAATAATAATGTACATTGTACACAGAAGACTACCGCCTAAGTCTCTGCAACACTCGTTTAGCGTCATCTAGCACAAGTTCAAGCCAAGTAAATCAAGTAAATACACAATGGTAAGACGCTAAGACCTTGTTTACTCTTTTTAGCCCTGTGCCGAAGGTACACCCGATTGTACTTTAAGGACACACTAAAGCGTACTCACGCATCAGAAAACAGTAAACAGAGGAGCAGCGAGATATTCTATTTATACTGTCCCGTAAGCTTACCAGTTCGATTTGTGGTTCAATTCTTTTAGTTGTGGCTTTGCCCAGATTAAAGTTTAAGAGGAAAAAGTATGCACTGCAGCTCCGACAAGTTTGTGTTGGCCCTTGTTATAAAATTGAAATGAAATTATTGTTTTATGTTTCTTCACTCAGAATTCGCCAATAATTATTTGTCAAATTACTACAACAAGACTTTAAAAGCAAACTTTTGGCGTCGCAGGAAGTCTTCTTCCGTTGGTGTGCTCTTTGTAAGTTACCGAGACGTTACTCAAAACCGTAGAGCCTGTAACGATTCGTCTCTAATTTATCGTATGTTCTGCAAAGACTTAAGCAATACTAACGCCAACCTTTTAGATAATTGCACGAAGTACTTAAGTACTTACTTCTATTGTACTTTGGTTTCAAACATGAAAAAGAAACTAAAGTCAAAGAGATGGGATTCTCAATGCAGGCTGTTGTCAGTAAGTTTGCTGCAATGCTAGATAGCGGGGAGGAAATCTTGGGGTTAATCATTGCTGTTATTTCCTTCTTATAGACTCGTTAGCAGCAGTATATATAGAAAATAGTTTGATGAATGCGAGGCAGCTGTTAGGATGCTTACTCTGTACACATCGATATAGTATGAGCATTATGTGTCCAGAGAAGTATCCGAAAGCGTGTTTTAATTTAACCTCGGTTCGCGAAGTCAAAGCAATGGAAGTTTAAAACGACGACATGACGAACTACCGTTCCAAAACGGGACGTTTACTATGTACACCAAACATTTAAAGCATTTGTGTATACACGGTAAACGCCCCGCCAGCACGGACAATGAGACAAGGAGTTTGGGATTTTAGGTTGAAACGGTGCGCAATGAAATTCCTTTTGGTGCTTAACGTATTCCACTTGTCTTTTAAAATTCTGACAAATGGACATACGAAGCGCCATTAGAAACATCGTGTATCTTACATTAGAAAGTAAGTCTCCAAATAAAACAAAAACTTACCACGCTTACTCGCAGTTGCAACAATCGTCGTAGGAGTTGATTTGTCTGTCTTGAATGAAACAGACTAAGTGTGGAGCTTTGTCGTTTACTGGGGTCCTTTTTATCTGCATTTGTCTAGACCAACTTATTGGTGGGTGCCTGAATTGGCCAACGCAAGTTTAGCGACTTGTGCTATTGGCTCACGTGTGGACGCCCCTCTCACCCTCCCTCCTCCGCGGATTGGCTCTGCGCATTTTTGTGCGTGCCACTGTGGTAGGGTGGGGTAAGGAAAGGAAGCCTGATCCGGCTGGTAGAGCGGCTGGCTCTGAGGCATGATTCTAGACCCAACCCCTTGCAGTCTTCGCCTCACTTCCTAATACGAAGCCCCCAATCTTAACCAAAACCAAGCCAACTTAAACCCCAAACCCAAACTATTTGACTTCAATTCTTATGTTCACTCGACTCTCCTAGCCTTCTACTTGCAAGTTGCAACAAATAGCTCCTATTAGATACTTTTCTCTAATGAGAAATGTAAGATCTGTACTATTCTTTTTGTAATTAGGAATAGTGGGTTGACTCAATTTTATTTTTATTTTTTTGCGTTTCTATGATCACCCCGTATAAAAAGTCCATTTCATGTGATACTGATGACTGCAACTAGGTTTGATGAATGACAGTTGTACGTGTAACGTAAGATTAGAATAACTTAGACGGCCGACTATTTACTTTGGTTATATCGTAAAATACGCATGCATGGAAACAGTTCAACAAAAACAATTCTTTACTGGAATTGTACTGTTGATTATCTTTATAGAGTATTATTCAGTTTCAGTTTCAGCTTAATCATTATTACATAGCCTTAATTCACGCGGCACAGAACTTAAGCAATGTCATTGCTGATTCAGTAACGTGTGAATTTGTGAAGGAACTACAAGCGTGCCAAAGTGCTGTTGCTCATCGTAGCATCAGGGACGTAAGCAGGATTGGGGAGGGGCTTCATTTCATTTTGGTGGCCTGGGCTCTTGATATTTACTAGGATTTGCAATTGCCCGAAATTTTTTATTTTACATAGTAAGTACCAAAAACGTGCCCATTTCGTGCATCCGCAATAGTTATTTGTTATAAAATATTTTGAAGGCTTAACAATCGTTTGAAATTAATATTTTTTTCTGGATGCACTTTCTGTAATTACTATCATATGCATATATTAAAAATTCTAAACTGCAGAGTCAGACACTGGTATTACGTTGATGTGCAACAGTGTCTGTCCGTCTTGTCAGAAACTGAAAAAAAAACACTAAGAAACCTATATGAATAGTATATAGAAGACTACTCGTAGTGCAAGGCATACTAATTACTAACATGTGAAGTACAGCTAGTGATTGCTATATTTTAGAAAGCGAGCGTAACTTGAATGTTCATTTCTATTTGTAAAACACAGACAGGTCTTAACTCGGCATAAATAATACAAAGAAGTTTAAAAGTAGGCACATCATTGAACAATGAATCATCCATAACTTTGGGGTCCCCGGTGGAGCGTTGTTCCACTTGGCCGGGATTAGAAAGCCAACCTGTTGAACTCTTGAAGCAGCCGAAGCTGTATTACCATTGCCAATGGCATTTTTGTTTTTATCATTGCAGTGTCAGCACGAGTTAGTAGGGGATAACAGGTAGTTGTTGCTTAGTACTTAAACTTCTTAAAGTATAGAATGCCACACACGGGCTTGAGGTTGGGTCAGATGGGTCAGTCAAAGGGTCAGATTTCCATATGTTCGACTTTGTCTCCAATTTTGACACGTGGTTTTTAATGAAAATTTAGATTACTACCTTTGGAGTTCCTTAATCACTGAAAGGGTGGGTGTCATTCCGAAGTCACAACTTGCAATTCAACTTAGGCGTAGCCTTGAAACTGACAGTCACCCTTGGGTGGTCAAAGTCGGGTAGAGGAGTGGGGAAAGTGAAATGTGAAAACACCGTGGGGGTCTTTATCAATGCGCAGGTAGCCGCCCCAGGGGTTCGGAGTGCAACGCTGGGCTGGCATAAAGACCTGACCCCATGGCATGTTGCGCAATGCTAGCCTGCGTGTATTGTGTGCGCAAATTAAGAATGGTCCTGGAGATCCGAAGCGAAGGATTATCAAGTTTGGCTCACCACCTGGGGGTTGGGGTTGAGATCGCGGGCTATTGTTCTCTCTCGTCTTATCAGTTGGAGTTTCCACTGGCATTGATATTATTTTAGTCGCTAATACTTTTTGCCTATGGCGCAGCCGCAGGCAGATGGCTGTGTGGACGTGTGGTCCGAACTTGGTGGTGGGGTAGGTGAATGTGGGCTTTGCAGGACGTTTTCGCACCTTAATATAATGCCATTCTCTATAACCTTGGAACCTAGGCAAAGGTGTCTAGCTTTGAAATGTTGCGCAAAGCCAGGCACGTTGCGGCTTAAGGCTTGGTGTGGCATCGCGCATTCGCTTCCTCGGCATTGTTTAAGATTAAACGACTATTATCGTCATTGGTCGCTTGACCTTGGCTTGTGGAAATAGCATTGGGGAATGTTTATCTAAGTGTATTGGGCAATCTTTTTCTAATCTAGTATTGTCCTCGAAAGTTGCCAGAACAAGGATGCAATATTAGGCCTAATTTTTGCAATAACAACTTATCCCTTCGGCTTGGCCTCTGATTGTATTGTACAGAGAGAGCTGCGGGATGTCACTATACTGTTGAACTGAAAGTATTCGTGTTTGATGATTTGTTCTATAATAAACTTTTGTGTTTATTCACGCAGCTCTAGGTTTCTGATCCCAATCCCTGTTTCCATCTCAATCCCTGTTTCCATCTCAATCCCTGTTTCCATCTCAATCCCTGTTTCCATCTCAATCCCTGTTTCCATCTCAATCCCTGTTTCTATCTCAATCCCTGTTTTCATATCAATTCCTGTTTTTATCTCAATTCCTGTCCTGATCCCAATCCCTGCCCAGATCCCAATCCCTGCCCAGATCCCAATCCATGTCCAGATCCCAATCCCTGCCCAGATCCCAATCCATGTCCAGATCCCAATCCCTGCCCTGATTCTAATCCCTGTCATAATCCGAATCCCTGTCTTGATCCCAATCCCTGTACTGATCCCAATCCCTGCCCTGATTCTAATCCCTGTCATAATCCCAATCCCTGTCTTGATCCCAATCCCTGTCCTGATCCCGATCCCTGTCCTGATCCCAATCCCTGCCCTGATCCCAATCCATGTCCAGATCCCAATCCCTGTCCTGATCCCAATCCATGTCCTGATCCCAATCCCTGTCCAGATCTCAATCCCTGTCTTGATCCCAATCCCTGTCCTGATCCCAATCCCTGTCCAGATCCCAATCCCTGTCCAGATCCCAATCCCTGTCCTGATCCCAATCCATGTCCTGATCCCAATCCCTGTCCAGATCTCAATCCCTGTCTTGATCCCAATCCCTGTCCTGATCCCGATCCCTGTCCTGATCCCAATCCCTGTCCTGATCCCGATCCCTGCCCTGATACCAGTCCCTACCCTGATCCCAGTCCCCGCCCTGATCCCAATCCCTGCCCTGATCCCGATCCCTGTCCTGATCCCAATCCATGTCCAGATCCCGATCCCTGTCCTGATCCCAATCCCTGTCCTGATCCCAATCCCTGTCCTGATCCCAATCCCTGTCCTGATCCCGATCGTAATTCTAGAAGTTCATGTCACAGTAAATGACAGCAGTCTCGCTTCCGAACTGACCCAAGCAGAAACTTAACCGGCGCCAGAAGGCTTACGAATCTATTCGGGACAGTCTCGACTCGTCCGAGCGCGAGCGCCACGAGCGTGTGCTGACCCGGGACTACACGTCCTCGGACGAAGAGGACTCCACCGGTCCGTCCGGCTCTCTGCGCGTCCGCCAACTCGCCTGGGAATCCGAGGAGCTGCGCCGGATGAAGCGCAGCCTGGACGAGGTCTACCGGACTCGGCTGGCCGACGACAGACAGCGCGCTGAGATGGACCGGCTGCGGCGAGACGGCGACGGCGACGGGCAACTCGGCGCTGATGAAGAAGGCGGTGTTGGCGGCAGCGGCATCTTCAGCGCCCGCGGACCGCCGAGCGACTGTCCGGACTGGGCGTCGAGACCCGTGGCGGGCGGAGGAGACGCCAGCTCATTGCTGACTGACTGAGGCTTCGCCAGCCCGTGCTGATTAGCATCTCCATTATCCCAATGTGTTCCCCTTTCCCATTATCCCAATGTGTTCCCCTTTCCCACTATCCCAATGTATTCCCCTTCCCATTATCCCAATCTGTTCCCCTTTCCCACTATCCCAATCTGTTCCCCTTTCCCATTATCCCAATTTGTTCCCTTTCCCATTATCCCAATGTATTCCCCTTCCCATTATCCCAATCTGTTCCCCTTTCCCATTATCCCAATGTGTTCCCCTTTCCCACTATCCCAATCTGTTCCCCTTTCCCATTATCCCAATTTGTTCCCTTTCCCACTATCCCAATGTGTTCCCCTTTCCCACTATCCCAATGTATTCCCTTTCCCATTATCCCAATCTGTTCCCCTTTCCCACTATCCCAATTTGTTCCCTTTCCCATTATCCCAATCTTTTCCCCTTTGTCATTACCTATCCCATTGTCTCACGAATACCACGATCCTCTCACTTCCCTTGTATCCCATCAATACCAGTCTATTATTAATCCTAACTAGGATTTCTCAAATTGCCGTTTATTGAATGTCACCGAATCTCTGCAATGCCTATTGTTAATAATCAGAAAGCACTGTCTGTCGCATGAGGCAATTTAAAATGCAACAATTCAATGTGTTTTTTTATAGCATTGTCTGTCTGTTTCTTTTGGCATTTGACTTTTTTAAGCCTACGTCGTGCGTACGTCGTACATCGACAAGTTCATATTTGTACTTTTGTATTCATCAACTCAGTTTTGTCACCAGGAGCTGTACTTCCTTAAACTAAGCTGTTTGTATTTTAAATTTGTTTTAACCGTGTTTAATTTTGTCAATATTAATCGTAATTAATTAGTAATCATGGTTCATGCCTCCCACTGTTTGCGATGGAATCATTAAAATATAAACGTCCATCGACTGCATCCAGCGTGTTGTTATCAGCAATAGTCTCTTGCTTATGAATTTTATCAAAATATGAAGCGTTGGGATTTAATTCCATTCTTAATTAATCTCATCTATTACACGTTTCACTGCGATCCTAAGGCTAAGAGACCGCCATATGGGATGGTAGATACTGCATGAATGACTGACTATATTCGCACATTCGGGTACCCTCAGTTGCCATGAACGTTTTTTAGCCAGATGATGTAACCGCCCTTGTCGCCTGTCCGCTCCGTAGAGAGACGAACGCATGGCTAGAGGGGGCAATGACCGTAGGCTGCCTATGACCGGGCAATGACCTGACGGACCTCCAGCACCAGACTGTCCCGCCCACATGATTAGTAGCTTTGGTAGCGCTTCGTGACCAGAGGGCCAAGGACCCACATGGACCCCACCTGTAGCCAAGGTGCAATAGTTGGTCACTCGGTCATGGTATGACCGAGTGGCTGCCACCACTCTATGTGACCTGGCGCACCTGGATCTTTCTACCAGACCTCTCGAGGCTAGAGCCCCGCCTGGATTGGTTACCAGGGGATTTAGGCTAACAGGGGAGACGCATGCAGCCGAGTACAGGGACTCTGCTTGGGGCATGATCGGGAACTCTGGGCTCAATCCTGGAGGATTTCTCAGCAGGGGATCCTTTGTGGCTGTGAGCGAGGCTGACTTGCGACTTTGATTACTAAGAGTAGTATGAGGCGAACATGTACTGTCTACAGTTTAGATTGCTCAGGGCGAAGGGACGCGTTAGCATGGGGTTGCAACCTTCCTACTGCCATTCTGTGCCAAGACTCGCTAATCCCTCTACTGCACGCACACGCGGCCCCGCAGCACGCACTCACAGGCGGGCTTTGCACGGGGAGAGGCCATTAGCTTACCCAAACTTCCTTATGCTTTGCCACCCCGGGAGAAAGGCTTAGCAAGCCATGAGTGAAATGATGGTGAAAGATTGAATAATGATGAAGTTAGTTAATAGTTAATAATTAGGCCCTTAGGCAAATAAGTAGGCAATTAGGCGGCTTCACTATTGAGTAAAATACAGCAAAAGATACGGTATCACAATTGGCTCAGCTCTCTAATCAGACAATGGAAAATAGGCAAACCCCGGATAAGCAAAGGCAATTAGAGCACAAATTAGTAGCAGGAACTTACCGGCAGCTGCACAGAGAGAGAGAGAGACGGAGTGACCGAGGGCGGCTGTAGGCTGCAGTCAGGCAGACGGTGAAGCGGCGATGCGCTGGAGCGCCGAGGCGCTGATGTAGATCAGGCGATGCTGATGATGCTGGGCGGTATCAGACCGCTGGCCGATAGGCGAGCTCACTTGGGGAGCTAAGGATAACTTGGCGGTAACAGACCGCGGACCGGCAGGGATTCGTCTTATAGACGAATGGGTCAGAACTCAATCTGACAGCAAGTCCAAAGAAGGACGAGGAGAGGAACAGAGATAAACTCAGTTGAGTATTCTCATGCCGAAATCGCTTCCTTTTATAGACCTCACAGCCGCCTCTCAAGGTCGTTACCATGGCTCCCTCTCTCTGATTGGCTGCCGGCAGAATGACGTCAGAATGAGTCATGATGAGAAGCATGAGACCGGCATAGCAACATGAGAAATCGGGAAATTGCGCAATCCGGAGGTGGGGTGGGGGGATAATTGGCGCAGCGGGTGGTCGCGAAAGTGTTGCGCAAGCAAACATTGAGAACAATAGGGCTGGGGTCGAGAACAAAGGAATTGGAAATCGGGGATAATTGGGGAAAACTGAGAACAATGGAAAAGTAAACATTGGAGAAAAGGTGATAATTAGGTGCGAAAACGAGAACAAAAGAAAGAGAAAATCGGAGAAAATGTGATAATTGGTGGGGGTCGAGAGAACAAAAGAAGCAAAAACGAGAACAATAGAAGCGGAGGTGGGGTGGGTGTCACATGAGAAATTTGGGAAGGAGAACAATAGCGTGAGAAAAGGTTGCGCAAGAGAGGGGGATGAGTCATCGATGAGTCACCGAGGGGGAGAAGGGGTCACACGACTTGCGTCACCGTTTGGGAGTTTGAGAGGGGATGGGGAGACGGTGAGCACACAAAGTACTGTAAGTAGACACAGGGAAAGAGGGGACAGCGCAGGAAAAGAGTGCAGAGGGAGACAAAAAAAGGGAGGAGGTAGAGAAAGTACAGGAAGAATAGGGCGGGAACAGAAGAGATAGGGTAGAGGGGGAGGTACAGAAAGGGGTAGGGGCTCCGGAAAGGCAGGTGTGGCGGCAGGAGAGACGGGACCAAGGCAGCAGGAGGGGTGCAGCAGAGCGGGAGTCTCCAGGCCCGGTCGGAGACCTGGCCGAGTCTCGACAGCTCTGTGCAGAGGGTGCACGGGATAGGAGGCACTTTCGAAAAAGTTCCCATGCCCTATCCCGCGACCAGAGCGTGGTTACATCACACCCCCACTGCCTTTTGTGACGGAACTGGTTCCGTCATCATCACTGCCCAACATGGAACCACACAGACGGGAGCGGGATCTCAACCGAACGTGAAATCACAGAATTAACAAACCGCGAGCGGGAATGGAAAAAGGCGATAAAATAGAGGGGATAGCAATAAATTCACAACACGAGATACATAGGTTGGAGTGCAATACAGAATTTCAAAAATTTCAACTGTTGCTGTGGCTAAAGTGGGAGGGGGGGAAACACAGACAGCGCAATAGTAGGGAGAAAAATATCGAATTGTCAACAATAAATTATCATAATTGAATAGAAGCGCAGCTGGGGGAGAGAGGAAACGGGGGAGGGTGAGGGAAGTGGGGAAAAAGAAGGGGGGAGGGGTTGCTAGCACACAGCCAAGGGCAGAGCCTCGGGGAGAATGACAATTACACAGGGGAAAAATACTAATGCAGCGCAGTAAATTAATAAGCTAATTTCGCCGGGAGTTCAACCGCACGGAGGCCTAGCGTCCTTGAAGGCTCGGACCCCGCTTCAGCCAGTCAGAGGGCTTCGGGGCGATCGGTTGTAGGCTGGGAGGCGCCGCGCCGTGCGCTGGCCACTGTATAAAAGGCGCCACTGATAACGGGAGCCGGCTGCCTGCAACCTACACGGAGTCGCAGTTTCCAACCAAGGCACTCAGCGCGATTTTCCAAACTATACAACTACTCGGTAAGTCCCATCACCAACCTGATTTCTTTTCACCTGTACATTATGCGAGATCCACCCATTCGCCATGCCTTTCATGTCAAACTGAGCCAATTGCAGTAGTAAAATATATCTTGTCATACGGTACAGTGCCTAAGGTGAAGTCATCGTCCTAATAATGATTCTAATCTCCACGGGGCCAGGGGCTGACCCGCAAGAGTGGCACCTCAGGGAGGATCCCAGTCAAGTGACCCACTGATGCTGCTGTTCCAGCAGTCCTCTGGGTCCGATGGAGGGCCCCAGTCGTAGTCGGAGTCATCTGCCTCCTGGGTCGAATCCAGCCGCCGCACCTCGTAACCCCAACGTTCTGGGCGCCTCAGGGCAGCCCGAGGGCGCAACACGGGGCCCAACGGTGGCTCATCCAGCGGTTCCTCGTTGGCTTCGAGCTCTCCCGCTGCGGGGGGCGTGGGCAGTTCGGGGGCTGGCGGGCCCTGCTCTACTGGTTCCTGATCGGCGGCGGGCTCTGGGACGTCAACTGGTTGGGTTGGATGGTTTGCCGGCGGCAATGCTACTTCGGCGGGAACCGTCACCGGAGGGAGCCGGTTTCGCAGAGGCCATCTGACATACATTTCCTCTTCTTCCTCCGAATCGGAGTCGGGGAACCACTGCGGTGCTTCCGGGGCTCGAGGCGCTGGGCGAACTGGTGGTCGGCCCGGTCCGGCAGGAGACTTGCGGGCAGCTGCCTGAGGCACCTCGGGCTGATATTGGGCCGGCGCGGGACGGAGCGTATCGCGATGGGTCCGGTATACCGCGGGCCTGCCTGGCTGGGGGTGCACCGGGGCGATGTCGAACACGGCCTGGGACGGCTGGGCCACCACCTTCCAGGGGCCGGTGAACGCCTTGTGAAACTTAGGAATCTCCCATTCTTCCAGATGAGGGTTGGCCAAGAACACAATGTCACCGATGTCCAGGCTGCGGCACTTCTGCGGTCGGCGCGCTTGGTGTTGAACTCGGGTCTCGAACTTTTCCTCGATATCTGCGCGCGCCTGATCGAGATACGCCGCCAGACGGGCCGCGTAGGCAGCATGCCCGGGAGCGGCCTCAGCTGGCTCGAGAGCGACGTCCAAGGGCAGTCGAGCCTCTTGCCCGTACGTTAAGCTGAACGCGGAATACCCCGTCATGCGGTTCAGGCTGGAACGCATCGCCAGGAGGCATGCCGGCAGCTTCTCATCCCACAAGTCGTGGTCCTGTTCCAGCTGCGCCGTCAACAGGGCCCGGATCGTGCGGTGCTGGACTTCGGCCTTCCCATTGCATTGAGGATGGTATGGCGTCGTGCGGGTTTTGCGGATACCCAGAGAGTCACAAAAGCGCTGGAAGTCCCGGGACTCAAAGCGCTGTCCCTGATCCGTGTGTATCCAGTCAGGTACTCCGAACCTCGGTATGTATTCCTGCACCAGCAGACGGATGACGGTCTTCGATGTCTGGTCCCGGGTAGGGTAAGCTTCGACCCAGCCGGTGTAGCTGTCCGTCACCGTGAGGATACTGGTGTTCCCCTTCCTTGACTTCTGGCCTCGACCCAGGGGCCCCACAAAATCCAAGTGAATGCGAGAGAACTTCTCGCTAAGTTCAAGAGATTGCGGCGAAGCTTTGGCCCGCTTGTGCGGCTTGGACCGCAAACAGCACTCGCAGGCCGCACACATCTCGGCGATCCGTCGGTGCAGGCCGGGGCGCCAGAACCGTTGGCGAAAGCGCTCGTCCACTTTCCTTCGCCCAAAGTGCCCGGCCAGAGGATCGTCGTGCAGCAACCGGAACACCTTCTGGTCCAAGCTTTCGGGCAACACGATTTTCTTCTTGGCCGCGACCCCCTCCACATCAATCCTTAGTACGCCCTCGTCCACACTGAGCAAGCCCCAAAAAGGGGCCACCCGGCGCACCAAGGGTGGGCACAATTCCGTCCCAGCTGGCGGGGCTTTCTCTGCACCTTCTCCTAGTCGTCGCATGATCCAGGCCAAGGCAGGGTCCTTCCTTTGCGCTTCCATGAGCTCCGCCTTGCTGAGGAGGTCCCGCTGTTCCAGCAGACGCCTCTTTGTCTCCACTCGGAAAGTTCGCAAGTCCTCGTCCAGCTCCCCTGGTGGTCGGGCGTCCTCTGGCGGTCGGCAGATGGGACAGTCCCCATGCTGGTGTGCAGGCCGGCGACTGAGCGCGTCGGCGTTGGTGTGTAGCCGCCCAGGGCGGTATTCCACTTCGAAATCGTACTCAGCGAGGTGAGTAAACCAGCGAGCGATCAATCCGGTCGGCTCCTTGAAATTTCTTAGCCACGTCAGAGAGCGGTGGTCAGTGCGGACGATGAAGCGGCGACCTAGCAGGTAATACCGGAATTGTCGCGTAAAGAACACTAGGCTGAGCATCTCCAGTTTGGTGACACAGTGGTTACGCTCACTAGACACCAGACTTCGGCTCCCGTAGGCGATGACCCGCTCACTTCCGTCCGCTTGCCTCTGGCTGAGGACTGCACCCAGGGCATTCAAGCTCGCGTCGCAGTCGAGCACGAAGATGCCCGCCTGAGGCCCGAAATCTGGGTGGTGCAGCACCGGGGCGGTAACCAAGGCGCGCTTTAACTTCTCGAATGCTTGTTCCTGCTCGGGCCCCCAGCGACCCGGGATGTCCTTCGTCCCTTTCTTAGTCAGGGCGTGCAGTGGTGCGGCCACCTCACTGTAGTCGGGAATAAACTGCCGATAATATCCGGCCTTCCCAAGAATTGGCGGACCTCCGTGACGCTCTGGGGCCGCGGCCAGGTGTCAATGGCACACGTCTTGTGCGGGCAGGGTGCGACGCCCTCTCTCGAGACCACATATCCTAGAAAGGTGACCTCGGATTTGGCGAAAGCACACTTGGACGGCTTCAGCCGCAGGTTTGCTGTTCTTAATTTGTTAAAGACAAGTTGCAGGTGATTCAGGTGGGTGCTAAAATCGCGAGAATGCACGATGACATCGTCAATGTAGGCCATTGCGATTGCGGGTTGGAGCTCGGCCAACACCAGGTTCATCAGCCGAGAGAAGGTACTTGGGGCGCCCTTCAGTCCGAACGGCATTACGTTCCATTCAAACAGCCCCATATTGGGCACAGCGAATGCAGTGTAGGGGCGGCATTCCGGCTGGATGGGCACTTGGTGGTAACCGCTCCGCAGATCGAGGGACGTGAAGTACGCCGACCCGCCCAGCGAAGCCAGCAGCTCATCGATTCGAGGCAGAGGGGTTACCTCGGCCACGCTGCGCTCGTTGACCTCCCGGAAATCGATGCACACTCGTAACGATCCATCGCTTTTGGGGACCAAGACCAACGCGGAGGAGTAAGGACTCTTGGAGACCTTTACCTTGCCGGTCTCCAGCCAGCCCTGCACCTGGTGCCGCACTTCTTCCTGGTAGGCCTGAGGGAGGCGTCTTGGATGCATCTTGACGGGCCTCGAGTCCGTCAACTTGATTTCGTGTGTGACGACGTCGGTGACCCGCAGGTCGTTCTCCTCCTCGGCGAAGACATCGGTGTTGTCGTTGAGTAGGCGTAATAGCCGTTGCCGCTCCTGGGGAGAGAGTTGACTGCCCATCTCCAGGTCTTTCATCCAGTCCGGCGGCTTCCTGGCAGCTGTTGAATCCTTTGGAGTGGCTGTGGGGCCGGGCCCGGTGTTGCCCATTGGCGTAATCCGGTTGACCAGGGCCACTTCCTTTAAGGCGCTCGCCTGCGCTACTACCGTGCCAGCGGGCAGCTGTACCGGTTCTTCGGACCAGTTGATGAGGCGAACTCGGACCCACCCGTCTACGGCTTGGTCCAACGAGCGACTGACCGCGATCTCCGGGAAGGCTTCCATGTCGACTCCCTCCACCAGACAGTCGCCTTCCCAAGGTCGCCCTCGCACTCTGACGGTAGTCTCCGACCACGGTGTTAGTTCCATATCGCCTCCCGTCGCCACCCACCAAGCCTTCGGAGGAGACGGCGGCGGTGGCGAAGGTAGAGACGGTGTTGGCTGGTCGGGTTCGGTTTCTTCTGGCTGGGCCGGCGAGTCGGTGTCGAAGGCCTCCGCCAACTGTACGGCTTCGCTCAGCTCCTGGTGACGAGTCACGAGAGCGGTCACATCGGGGAACTGTCGTTGCGCCAGGAGCTGAATTCGCACATCTCGCGGCATCCGGGCCTTGGACATATAGGCAAGTTGCGCTTCCAGATCAATCTCGTCCGGCGGCCGGCCACGCATGGTCCACTGGAGGGTGCGGAGCAGGCGGGTCGCGAAGCGGAAGTCACTCTCCTCGGGCTCCTGCTCCAGCGTCTGGTTGAAGCAGTGTCGGGCCATGGGGCTCCACACACTTACGCAACGTTCCACCAGCATGTCACGCAGCTGAGAATAGGTGCCAAGCCGCCTCGCCTGGCCGACGACGATATCTTGCTGTTCGCCTTGTAGGTGGCTGATTAGGGTGAGGATTCTATCGGCATCGGTGCTGATGTCCTCCACTTTGAACTTGAATTCGAGCCGCCCCACCCACAGGAAGATGTTGTCCCGTGACTCATTGAATGGGTCGAGATGAAACTGGGGCGTACCTTCGGTTCTAGGACGATGACTGAAGAAGGTTGACAAACGGGAGGAGCCGCAACGGCGACATGCCCCCTGATTCTGGGTTAGGAGCGGCAGCTCCTATGTCAGGCTCATCAGTAACTACTGCATCTGGAGGCTGGTTGGCCTGATTACCAGCGGCTGCGGCCATTGCGGCTGCGGGGGCGGCAACTGCTGGGGTGTCAGCGGCCGAGGGTGGTTGACCAGGGGCGTCTGCGCACACAGCTTCTACGACCCTATCTCCACGCGCCCGTGACATGTGAAAGCCGGATAGCTGGGGGAGTACCCACTACCGGGAAGGAAAAGAAAAGAAAACCGGGGCAACTACAGGTAAAGACCGAAAAGTTGATCCGAAACACACAAACACAGACAAAACTCACACACTTGCGGCGTCGAAGAAAACAAATTGAAAAACGGGTGGCTCCACATAATTCCATTTAGGCAGTCCTAACGGCTTCACTCGGCAAAGCACACTGACTCAAACTGCGGCTACCACTACCAGTTGTCTATGGCACATCCTGACAGGGAAAAATTGGCTATTCAGAGAGACTTGACCTTCATTTTGCGGCCATGCTAGGGAACCCAAATGCCGACCGTAAACGGACTTACGGCACCTGTACAAATTCTCCCCTAGGGTTGCGCGCCGGACCCCATTTCCTTAAGAAAGCTACTACGAAGAAGCGTTGGCGCCTGGACCCAAAAACCCAAGTGGCGGGAGCAATCCCCATGGAGGTCCTCCCACTTTACTGCCCTTGCACAGCCGGAAAACCGTCGGAGTCCAGTGGGGCTTCCACCTCAGGACTACCAATCTTGTACACGCAGCTTCACAAAAGGCGGGAATCCAGCTCCCCTACGTCTAGCAGAATCCACAAAAACCAAGACCTCCCCCTTCTGTTCAGAGCGAAGGCGCGCAGCGGGAGTCCAGACTAAACTGTCCCCGAAGTTTTCAGGTTAGGCGGATTACAAGCCTGAAACTCTCGCCCGCTTTCCTAGGATAAACAGACCTAAGTGAGTATCTTCCTGAAATGCTTGCCCCTCCGATACTCCACCTTTGCTGCAGCTCGAAATAGCATACTTGGGACCTTTATCTGATGGCGGAGAAAGTCCTACAGTTGTCAGCCTCTCCACTTTACTGTACTTGAACGCCCGGTTCTACCAGGAGACAGCGGTACCTCCATCTAGGTTATTCCAAGTTGCCAGAGACGTCAACCCGTCTTATTGACCTTGCGGGGCACTGGGGTGGCACTCTATGTACCGGGGCTTTACATTAGGGGACTGCATGCAACCCTGCGTCTAAGCGCTTAGTGGGCTGCAGTGGCCAGAGGGGAAAAGAGTTGCGCAATAGCGCCTTCCTGGGCCAGGCTGACAAGTCGGGCAGGAGCGCCGTTCTACCGGGTCGGGCTGATTGGCACACCCACCTCCCCTATCAGACTGACAGCAGGGGGGAGGAATTACTAAAGGAGGAGAATGCAGCAGGAAACATTACGAGATCACTGGGGGCCACCAGACTTCCAGTACACCATTCCAATACTCACTGAACTCCACTATCAATAGGATACTATGGGATCTACTATTTCCAGCCACTGCACCAGCCCAAATGCAACCAAAGCAGTTACTACCGGGTCTGCAATACAGTGGGGAGAGTCAGCAGACACGTTGGGATCGAATCCCAGCCATGAAGGCACCAGGGGTTACCGCAGAATTCAGGTCCGGGCTGATCGCAGGTATTCCATAGGAGGTGACACTTTTTTTAGCCCGAGATTTTTGAGTCACACTGATACCCTACAGAGATACAATCACACCGCTATTCCCATTCCTGCGAGACTTTGGTATCCCCCAATGTTTCCAAGGCCATGACTACTGCTTCCCTTACTATGCATATATAGCGAGTTCCCCATAGCCCTTGATAGCTGTTCATTCTAATGGACAAACAAAACACGCTCCGGTCTCTACGCATTTCTAGGATTAACTGAGCGATCAGGGAGAGCGACTGTTACACTCCCCGAGTAAAAGAAAGAGGTAGGACAAAGGAAAGAAATGCTTCGCTTCCAGCTTCCCTGTGCTTGCGTGATGAGGCTTCCGTACCTGGCTGGCTGTCCACCTCAACACTCACACAGTTCTGCTGTAGGCTAGGCGAGAGAAAGAAAGGGAGGGGAAATAAAGCATATTACCATGAAATAGAAAGTGAGTCCGGAAAATTCACTTTCGCAGTTCTTCACACACTCCGTTACCAGGTAGCTATTCTGATTGTAATCAAATCCGCTCGTCTACCACTTCACACTTTCTAGCGCTGAAACTGATCGGCTAAATTAATTTTAAATTGAATCAGGGGCTTTTGGCGAATGAATGAATTTGGAAATTTCGAATGAATTGAACGAATTCGCAGCCCGAAAAATTTGAAAAGTTACATTAATATTTTTGGATTTTGTTGCCTCACGCCATGGGAGAAGAGAATGACGATTGGCGATTTTTACGATTGGTAGATTTAGACATGGCACTCTTTGCGCTTCGGCCACCATTCTGAGGGATGCCACAGGTGCGCTTGTCACATCTAAACCACCAGTCCGAAACTCAGCGCTGTTTGCACCAGATCCCACCGCTGCCACCATTTTGATGTAACCGCCCTTGTCGCCTGTCCGCTCCGTAGAGAGACGAACGCATGGCTAGAGGGGGCAATGACCGTAGGCTGCCTATGACCGGGCAATGACCTGACGGACCTCCAGCACCAGACTGTCCCGCCCACATGATTAGTAGCTTTGGTAGCGCTTCGTGACCAGAGGGCCAAGGACCCACATGGACCCCACCTGTAGCCAAGGTGCAATAGTTGGTCACTCGGTCATGGTATGACCGAGTGGCTGCCACCACTCTATGTGACCTGGCGCACCTGGATCTTTCTACCAGACCTCTCGAGGCTAGAGCCCCGCCTGGATTGGTTACCAGGGGATTTAGGCTAACAGGGGAGACGCATGCAGCCGAGTACAGGGACTCTGCTTGGGGCATGATCGGGAACTCTGGGCTCAATCCTGGAGGATTTCTCAGCAGGGGATCCTTTGTGGCTGTGAGCGAGGCTGACTTGCGACTTTGATTACTAAGAGTAGTATGAGGCGAACATGTACTGTCTACAGTTTAGATTGCTCAGGGCGAAGGGACGCGTTAGCATGGGGTTGCAACCTTCCTACTGCCATTCTGTGCCAAGACTCGCTAATCCCTCTACTGCACGCACACGCGGCCCCGCAGCACGCACTCACAGGCGGGCTTTGCACGGGGAGAGGCCATTAGCTTACCCAAACTTCCTTATGCTTTGCCACCCCGGGAGAAAGGCTTAGCAAGCCATGAGTGAAATGATGGTGAAAGATTGAATAATGATGAAGTTAGTTAATAGTTAATAATTAGGCCCTTAGGCAAATAAGCAGGCAATTAGGCGGCTTCACTATTGAGTAAAATACAGCAAAAGATACGGTATCACAATTGGCTCAGCTCTCTAATCAGACAATGGAAAATAGGCAAACCCCGGATAAGCAAAGGCAATTAGAGCACAAATTAGTAGCAGGAACTTACCGGCAGCTGCACAGAGAGAGAGAGAGGCGGAGTGACCGAGGGCGGCTGTAGGCTGCAGTCAGGCAGACGGTGAAGCGGCGATGCGCTGGAGCGACGAGGCGCTGATGTAGATCAGGCGATGCTGATGATGCTGGGCGGTATCAGACCGCTGGCCGATAGGCGAGCTCACTTGGGGAGCTAAGGATAACTTGGCGGTAACAGACCGCGGACCGGCAGGGATTCGTCTTATAGACGAATGGGTCAGAACTCAATCTGACAGCAAGTCCAAAGAAGGACGAGGAGAGGAACAGAGATAAACTCAGTTGAGTATTCTCATGCCGAAATCGCTTCCTTTTATAGACCTCACAGCCGCCTCCTCAAGGTCGTTACCATGGCTCCCTCTCTCTGATTGGCTGCCGGCAGAATGACGTCAGAATGAGTCATGATGAGAAGCATGAGACCGGCATAGCAACATGAGAAATCGGGAAATTGCGCAATCCGGAGGTGGGGTGGGGGATAATTGGCGCAGCGGGTGGTCGCGAAAGTGTTGCGCAAGCAAACATTGAGAACAATAGGGCTGGGGTCGAGAACAAAGGAATTGGAAATCGGGGATAATTGGGGAAAACTGAGAACAATGGAAAAGTAAACATTGGAGAAAAGGTGATAATTAGGTGCGAAAACGAGAACAAAAGAAAGAGAAAATCGGAGAAAATGTGATAATTGGTGGGGGTCGAGAGAACAAAAGAAGCAAAAACGAGAACAATAGAAGCGGAGGTGGGGTGGGTGTCACATGAGAAATTTGGGAAGGAGAACAATAGCGTGAGAAAAGGTTGCGCAAGAGAGGGGGATGAGTCATCGATGAGTCACCGAGGGGGAGAAGGGGTCACACGACTTGCGTCACCGTTTGGGAGTTTGAGAGGGGATGGGGAGACGGTGAGCACACAAAGTACTGTAAGTAGACACAGGGAAAGAGGGGACAGCGCAGGAAAAGAGTGCAGAGGGAGACAAAAAAAAGGGAGGAGGTAGAGAAAGTACAGGAAGAATAGGGGGAACAGAAGAGATAGGGTAGAGGGGGAGGTACAGAAAGGGGTAGGGGCTCCGGAAAGGCAGGTGTGGCGGCAGGAGAGACGGGACCAAGGCAGCAGGAGGGGTGCAGCAGAGCGGGAGTCTCCAGGCCCGGTCGGAGACCTGGCCGAGTCTCGACAGCTCTGTGCAGAGGGTGCACGGGATAGGAGGCACTTTCGAAAAAGTTCCCATGCCCTATCCGCGACCAGAGCGTGGTTACATCACAGATTTATATTTAGTATTTATGCACTATCTGATAGTGCTACATGTACATTGAATCATGTTTTGTATTTGCAATTGCTTCGGGTCAGTGGCATTTTTCATCTGTCGCTAAGTCCGACTGAAATAATGAATTAAGTGCATATGACTTTAATTCATGAGGTAATCCGAGATACATGTCTTCCTTATAGAATCACCAGATTGCATGTAAGTAAAATTTTCGAAATTTCTTGCCTGGTACAGCTAGATGTATATACATGTAGGTCAGCTAAGTAAGCTGCAAGGTTGACTCTTGCTCAAAGCTGATCAGTACATTTTTTTTCGATTTTACACTACGCAATTAATCTCAAGCTTCACTGCTGCCATGTACATACCCATTTTCCTCCATCTCTCCTAATCCCGTACATGTTAACTCCAAGGACTTCTAGACTAACAGGACGTAAAACTCAAAGATCGTGCAATTTTTTGGAGGCCACGATTTCCTGGAAAAAATACACTGCGAAGATAGGAAAAAATCTGTTTTTCGTCACAAATCTGTGATTGTATTTGATCTGGGGCAGTGAAGACTACCATTCTTTTAATTTACCATGCACAACATGTTACTCTATTATATTTTCATATAGCTATGTAATGAAGTTTTAATTTTCATATTGTTTTCACTTTATTTCATAAGCCCAAAGTTGCAAACTCACAAGTGGCATTAGCCAAATATCAAATTCAAGAAAAGAAAAGCTATTTCAAATTTGTAATATAATAATATTTTTAGCTTTAAAATAAAAATTATAAAAGGACTAATCAATGTTTTTTCTTATAGATACCTAGTAAAAAATGGTTAGGGCCTATTTTTGTGATTAAGTCTATTCTTCTTAAATCTTAGTCTTAAATATAGGCTTAGCTTAAAAACTGATAATACAGCT